>JAODKN010000042.1:6979762-6995418 GCA_026774425.1 Petrocephalus zakoni
ATGAATACCTTATAAGTGCTTATGAATGAGTTTATAATGCTTTATGGATACTGGCCTTAAGTAAAGTGTTACCAAGCTCTCATCTATAATGCACTGTGGATACCTTCATAATTCATTATAAAAGTTGGTATAAGAATTAAGGATGCTTTGTACTGCATTATGAAGGTATCTATAGTGCATTATAGATGAGAGCTTCATAAAACATTCAAAATGCATAATAAGCATGGCTATAATGTGCTATGCTTTTATACAAATATTTGTATCCGTATTTATAATTCCTTATGAATGCATCGTAATGTGTTATGAATGTGCTCATAGATTCATATTGATAAGGCATGCATAGGAAATACTCCTGTTAAGGTGCCATTAATGTAAAGTGTCACCAAATATTCTTGTTCCACGTTTTCATATAATTGTCATATAAATGTTAAATGGCATACTGTAAAGATCACGGACATCCCATCCAGGATGTTCCCCTGCCTTATGCCCTCATGCTTGCTGGGATCATGACTCCCATGACTCTGTACTGTACCAGCAGTTGGAAGATTAATGGGTGGAATGTACCCTTCAGTTCTTTAATAAGCCACAGCTTGGCAGATGTGGTTCAGTAATATGAGTTTGATTTGACCACACTATGAATTACATTTGATATGTATTTAATTTTTAACAATTCTTTCCTGCTCGAAATGTCTTTATATATCTTTTTGAAACTTTTGGAAATGTTGTACTGTGTCCGAGACCTGTGATGAGGAATGCTCTCACTATATTCAGTCTTCAACCAGCTTAGGTATTATAGTAAAAATAGTAAAAGAAAAAAAAAAAGAGAAAATCGAGACTGCTAATAAAAACATTAATTTTAGTATTACATTTGTCTGTAAAATTGCACATCTCAAGGGCAAACTTATTTACAATATATTGAAACACCATTTATCTTTTCTTTTTTTATATTAATATCCTCTACAGGAGTTTTGTTGACTTTGTGTGCTGTAGAAATATGCATAAACATACAGAAGAATCACCTGCATCATTCCTTCAGTTAAAATCAAGATGCATGTTGCTGTGCCCTCCAACAGAGGCATGCACGCGCTTTCAACCGATTCCCATGGCCTTCACTCAAAGACGCTGCACATTTCCCTTTGTGTGTGGCAGTAATTGAGATGACAGTTGACACTGACGTCCCATAATGTAGGTCACGGCAGCTCTTTGGAATATAAAAATTCGGGCAGAAATTCTTTGCCCTGCACATAAGGGACAAAGATGGTGATCTTCCACCTGGCACTTACACAAAATATCAACCAGTACATCAATTCTTTAAAACTGCACCTACATATCACATTAAAATGTAATGACTTATACTAGAAAATCCCTACTGCAGAAACTGTATTGGTATTGTATATGTATTTTTATCTGGAAATGAAATGTATATCAGTAGGAAGGTATTAGTATTAAGCTTACTATAAGAGAACTTTACAGTATATTGGTTTGATTGATATGATTTATATACAGTACATTGAGTACTGACTGATGCCCTTACTGCATTATCAAAGTGGACAAACAGAGGTACATCATCAGGTTGATCATCAGCTGAAGTTTATTTAGATGGAAGCGTTTGGCAGGCATCCAGCAGGATCAGGTCATTTTATCCCCCAGGCTCATTACAGCAATCAGTCTTAGCTGTGACCTATGGGACTATTTTACCAAAGACATTTCAAAACCATGAGGGAAAAGAAGCACAAAGTGCTCTCTGCTGGTGTGGCGTCTCAGCCCCTGAGTGCCAGGCATCGCACGTTACTAAAACGCAGCAATCCAGGCTTTTAAAAAGCATTGGGAGTGATAGAAACAATTGTTTTAGAAAAGGCCCATGGCCTGCGGTGTCTGCAGTAATGTGGAGTGCCGTGTGATCAATTGTAGTCAGGAGTGGATACTTTTCTGTCTCAGTAAGAAACTAAAGGTTTCGAATTTTATATGCCAACGTTAGTTTTTGTTTGGACTTCTTCATTTGCATCTTTGAAGAAATAGTTTAGTTCCGTTACATGTGATTAGAAACCACTGTACTAGTTGTTGATGCTGACTACTACCATGAATGTTATGGCTGTAAGAACCAGTATTAATCAAAGCTTTAAATATTTTATGACGTGTATAATTGCATTTTCAACAATACAAAATAAACTACTGCTTTCAGTTTCCAGGAGCCCATGTTCCTGCAGTCCTAAAGGCAAGGTCTGATTAAGTGTCACAAAAGAACATGATAATTATGCCA
Source organism: Petrocephalus zakoni (assembly GCA_026774425.1). Taxonomy (NCBI): domain Eukaryota; kingdom Metazoa; phylum Chordata; class Actinopteri; order Osteoglossiformes; family Mormyridae; genus Petrocephalus; species Petrocephalus zakoni. The sequence continues at coordinate 6,982,023 of JAODKN010000042.1, forward strand.
GAGATACAGGCAAAAGAAATCTCATACAATTTTTTGGGTTCTTCATTACATAATCTCATATGAATTCATAAAAAAACATCCCCAGCTGGAAAAAAACTGAACTCCATAAAAAATGCCATAAAAAATGATTTTAGCATGACAATGCTTTTGGGAAATGCACACGGCATCAGGACCATTGTGTTATGCAGTCCTAAAGAAAAGTACCGTCATCAATTTCGAGCATTAATAATATCCTCTACAACGTTCTTTTTAACTTCCACCCATACATCCATTTTTAAGGAACTGCTAATATTATTTCGTATTTTTTTGGAATATAGAAGGAAATTGGAATAGCCTGAGGAAACACACAAGCTCTGCCGCGACGCAGAGAACCGTGAGCCTCAGCGCCAGCCTGCTGCTTTTAAGTTCCACACAAAAGCAGGATCCTGAAAAATAACAACCACTATACCTTCTTAAAGTGACCCATTTTTTGATGTGGATCTCAGCTGATTTTCTAAGAACTAGACCACGGTGGGCGGGTCTTTAATTAAAAATAATAAGAATGAAAAGAAGCGGTGTGTTTATCATTAAATAAAGGAGCAGTGATATGATAATACACTGTAGTGTTCAGTGTGAAAACAGCTTGATGTTTTCACATGAACACTCCTGGGTATTAAAACGCTCATCGGGGCATCTTTCAGCTCACAGGGTTTACATCAGAAGCCCCGCTGTGCACAGTCTTCCTGTCTTAAAAGTTTCACAGTTCTGAATATAGTTTCTGAAGCATTTCATATATATATATGCGTCACATTATAAATGACGTGAAGAATGGCAAAAATGTGTAGTCCTAACATGAGATATTACTACAACTGCTCGTTTACTCAGCAGTTAAAATTGCTCATGGGTCAAACTGTGATTGCAATGTGTTTGGCAGCCCTATTATTTTTACTTAAACAAGAAGCCTTAAAACTTAATAGTCACTCAGGAGAAATATAAATCAAGGGTTTATTGCACCATCAATTACTTTGTACATAATGTTTTGGGCAGCCTTCATTATGAATATCTATTTTAATGGACTGAGCTCACAGGCTCCAGCTGGTGGTCAGTCAAAGAACATGTTTATCAATTATTATTATTATTATTATTATTAATATATAAACGGTGAGCATGTCTGTATGCTAATCATAAATCAGAGGGCAATAAAAAACCTGTTTGAATCGGCCATAGAACCTCAGGTCAGGCTAACTTATGAACTCTCTAATACCTGCTGCTTTATACCAGTAAGATGAGAAAGAACTCATCAAGTAGATAACTACTGTCCCAACACTGGATCTCACCATGTCTCGCAGCTAGGCAGAGCTTTTAAGATCTGCAAATGGATGTAGAATAAAGAACCCAAGTGCAACACTTCCCCTAGTCTTCACCTCGGAAAAAAAGTAATAGACTGCTAGGAATAATGGACGGCATCACTCCTCCTCATTACGCTATATTCTCCCACAGGCCACTGACTATGTTTTGCACAAACTGCGTTAAATAAAAATAGTAATGTCTAATTGCAATGCTGATTCATCTTAATCTCTTTTATGGGATTTGTTTCTTTCCTTTGCTCTGTTTTTGGATTATTCTGTAGTAATGATTATGTGCAATAGCTGGTAAATGGCAAAACATACCAGATACAATGAGATTTTCCTTTTATTTCTACATAAGGCCATTCACCATTTGCATGTTTTACCATAAAAATAGCTTCTGCGTAATTAATATGCATTGGACATTTTATATCAAATTTAATATACATACTATAAGTAGATAATTAATCATATTTCGTTGCACTGGTTATAAGACATCTTCTGGAAAAGCAATATTAACTGTCATTGTAGTTGCTATCTTGTTTTTAAATGTGGCCAGTTGTTCAGGAAGGGGATAAAATACAAGACTGGATGTAAACATTACATTTGTACTCAGCATGGTTTTAAAAGAGGCAGAGAATAAGAGCTAAAAATCTATTCCGCCCATTCAGCACAGGTCCCACACATGCTGTACCTTCCCAAGCAGAAATTAATCACTAGCATGACAGACAGAGCTGCCACTGAGCTCATACATTAATCACACTAATACTGATACATCCACAGTACATCTAGTGCTGCAGCATAGCGGTTCAGACTAAATGGGGGGCATAGTTATTGCCACAGTGTGGGTGCACTCACACAGCGGGAAACTGTGTAAAATCAATCCCAGAGTAGCATGTCGTTAAACCAGATCTGGGCTGTTAATATACACTTAAAAGCAACTCCCAGCTAACAGTAAAGCAGGCGCGTCTTCCTGAGGAAGATTCCCCCAAGGTTGTCGTTTGGTCGCCTCAAAACATAAACAGAAGCTTTTACTTATTGAAGATGTTTTTCCCCAAACAAAAACGTAACAGATGGCTTATGTTTCTGGTTTACCTGGAATGTTCTCCCACTGTCATGTAAAAGAGATTCCACAGAGGATTTAAATAGCTAAAAAAAAAACATTCTGTTGCATTTTCGAACAAATTTGCATGCAGCAACTGAAACCTGAAATATTCTGAACTTGTTGTGGGCATGTTCTCTGTTACTTAAAATGGAAGGCTTCCAAAGAAGATAAAAATAAGTATTTATCTATGTTGGGGGACTTCAGTGGTCCCCATCATGACATCATTAGCTGGTTTGCCACAGGATACGAAAATGCTTGTTGAACTGAATGCAGGATGATGATACTTAGACTCATAATTAATTTAGACTCATAATTATCATGTGACCTGCACATATGTGCTAGTTTCTTCCTGGATAACAAAAACAAGAAGGCCATGTCAAATATCAGCCACAGCTCAGTTTGAGGATGGACAAGGCACGTGAACACATGCCAGCCAAATAAACAAGAACCAGCCAAACAATCTGACAGCAGTCAATCTAGTGACACCATTAGCTGTGTTGCTGCAGGAGAAGGGGTTAAAATAGCAACACAGGCTTTTCTGAAAGCAGTAATGTCACTATTCCGGTAGCTCAGCATCTCTGGTTCCTGTTCTTGTCACATAGTTTGCATTCTTCTCAGTCTGACATGGTATGTTATAAGGTACGCTACCCCTACACATCACTGGCTGTGTCACCCCTGGCTGTGTAAAGAAAACAGCACTGGGTTTCAAACACCTCCTTAATTGAAAATGGAATAAAACATATAATGAGACATTGATTAACAAGGGAATTCGCTGTGTTGCTCAGTTACAATGTGTCATTTTCACTCCCTTTCTTCTCCTCAGAAGTTATTGGATAATGCATGTGTGATATATAAAGCATTAAAGTGTTTTTCCAGCAGCCCAAAACACTGCTTTCTCTGTGTAATACTCCGAATGCTAACCCCAATTAGTATGATTAATCTGATTAAGGCATATTAAGTGAGCTTAGAAGCTATAAAACAGTTAACTAATTTTAAAGATTAATCATATAATATAATACTTATCTACTAAATCAGAATGATCTGCATTAACCTTATGGATCAAACACATTTGTGCAGATCAAGAGTGTGATTTAAGTCAGAAAGATATCTATTAAAAATAAAAGACAAAGAAATATAAAATGAATTGTACATCGATCTGGCATGCTGTAGATTCACTTCTAAATTAGGCTGACTAATCAAAGACAATGCCTACAGACAAAAGAGAATAAGACAAATAGCAAAAAGATAATAAGCACCAGTGTAAACCACGCTGCTTTCCCAAATGGATAAAAGACAAGAATATAGATCTCCAAGGAGAATTAGTGATGAGAGAGAGAAAAAAAAAACAAAAAAAACTCTTAGAAAAGTAAGAACTAGAGAGAAAAAATAACTTTCAAAGAAACTTCTGGAAAATACAGGAAGCTGTCTGGAAAGGAAATTTGAGCAACATGAACGTTAAAGCAAGTTAAAAGCATAGCTGGAGGCTGTTAGCTACTATAACGGCAAATAAACTGCAGTTTCGTTGAAAATGTAAGTGACCATTGAGTGATTGGTGTGCGAGTAAGCCAATGGTAGATATAAGGACACACGCTGATTTCAAATAGTATGTCCAAAATGCTTTCGTTCGAGAATGTCGGAATAACAAGCTGTTGTCATAGTTAACGATCATTACCAAATCTGAAATGGACAGAGCCGCACGATGTCTGATCTTAAGAATAGCATGGTTGCTGGGAAACCGGGAAATTCAGAACGCACCAGAGAGCTGGCTCTGAGTGAGTTTGTCGCATTTTTGATAATTCACATTCTGTTGGATCTCAAAGATGCCTTTTTATAATTATTCATATGTATATTTTTTCAACTGCCCTGCCTAATACAACGTAAAATGACACTGAGACTTTATTTTTTTGCCATGACGTGGGTATATATCATATGGGTGTGTGTATATATATATATATATATACCCATATAACATATCACTTAAGCACAGAAGCAGAAAGCATATATATATATATACCCATATAACATATGGGTATATTTCAGTCACTTAAGCACAGAAGCAGAAAGCATATATATATATATATATATATACCCATATAACATATGGGTATATTTCAGTCACTTAAGCACAGAAGCAGAAAGCATAAAACAGACAATGGTACACTCACTAACCTCACTCAAGAGCACAAAAATGAAACATAACAACTTCATTCACACAGTTATGACTCCTGTATATTCACCAAGAATATGGTCCACATATTTATGAAGTGGAAAAACTGCCAGTAGGGAATAAGAGTTTCGAACATGAATAGTGTCCAGCACAGGCCATAGACACGCATCTCCCCGCATTATAATTATTTATGTTTCATTTTTATGCTGCTAGCATACTTCTGAGTGTAACCACATTTCTCATTCTGCTTGTGACAGACTTGATAATGAAGTCTGCGATTTGGAAAAAGACAACATCAATAATTACCATGAGGCTGAGTCACTGTTGAAACAATTGGTGAGTACTTCATGCACGAAAAGGCAACTGTAGTGGCCTAATTAACCTGACGTATTGCTGTCACAGACACCAAATTACTTTTTTTTTTTTGCTTTGGCACAACAGGAAATGTGAACCAGAAAAACATAAGTATATAAGTATAAGTAATAATTATAATAATAATTATAATTATAATAAGTATAATTTACACGCTATTCCGAAATCATCTTGTTTGTTCGTATTTCAAATTTCTCTTCAAGAAATGCATGTCCTAGCTGAAAATATGAATTAAGTTACATTTTAACCAGAGTAATGTATTATAAAACATGAATTCAGCAGTTTTTAGTATATAAATGACCATTTAACTGATTTCCCAGTACTATAGTGGTGAAACCAGGATGTGTGTTGTAGTAGCTATAGAATTATTGTTTTAGCCCTCTGTGGCAAGAGATAAACCAGAAGACTGGTCTTAGCCCTCTTCAGCAACAGTCAACTGGGTCTCTACAGGGATGCATGTAAATACTTCTGTTTTCCAAATGTGTTGAAGTCTGCAGCCCATTGAATGAAAATGTTGTGGGCTGGGAGGACATTGGATTGGATGCATGTGCTAGACTCCACCCATTCATCCAACTTTCTATTGGTGGTAAGCATTCAGGGATAGACCAATAAGATAAGTTAGTCACTCTGGAATATTGGAACAAAAACAATGAAGCAATGATGACCATGACTCAAAAGGCAGTAAATATTCTGTCTTGAGTCATAGCTCTTCACTATAGCTATAGAGTGAAGAGCTATAGAGATGTTGATTTTGTTGGAATCTCAATAATAATTATGTTTCTTTTTTTGCTGAAGAGCAGAGATACAGACAATAAGTGTTAGAGTTCTGATCTCCTGGGTGTTTTGGTCCTCTGCAATGTTACTGCCTTTGGCTAATAATGCCATATTTTAAAAAGCCAACCTCAGTCTCTTGGGTTTAAGTGGCAATTTTTGAAATAATAAAATCTGTCAAGCAGCTCCTTAAAATCGACAAGTTTGTTGCCATTTTTGATCTGGGACGCTGTGGTATATTAGTTGCTTAATTATTGATGTCAGCTGGGATCCGGTGTAGCACCACAGCCTTGCGTTCTATTCTCTAAAGACATTCCTGGAATGAGACGGAGCTCCTCATGGTGACATATTTCATTTTATGGACGGGTAATACAGAAGCATTTTTTTCCCCATTAGGCTAAACTAGAAATGGAGTTGGATACCATTCTGTGGCCCTCACCATATTTCTTTTAATCAATTATTTCAAACTCAACTCAGTTTTGTAATTAACACAATTTGGAAGCAGTAACCCATTATCTCAGTGGAATATGTCTTAAAGTGCAGAGGCGATTAACCTGTAAGGAATACATTTTCCAAGGTGTTCAAGGATTAACATAAAATGTGGCAAGTGTACATTCCGCCCCAAAATACTGCTAAAATCTGTTTACACTCAGATTATAATTTGTATTACAGAAAAATATGTAGGGCACTGTAAGTACACAGAAATGTTGATAAATTGATAATGACACTTTTTAAGACAGAGTTTTCTATCTATATACTTTTTTTTACATTGAGGGCTAGGGAAGCACTCGGAATGACTGTCACATAAATAAACTGAGGAAGTCTATCAACACTGGCAGCAAAGAGGTATTCATCTTGGGAAATAAATGATAAATTAAATTAGTTTTCTTGTTTAATTATTCCTGGTCCTCTAATGAACAATCTGCCAACTGTGATGAAATATGTGTTGGATTTAAATGTCATGTCTACTTCATCTATCAGGGAGGTTGAGACCACCAAAGTATTTCTCTATAATTGGCATCACCCTAGCAAGTTTAAAATGAGAAGACAAAGCTATATTAACCCTGAGACCCCTAGTTTACATATTATAAATCTAAAATAATATTGGAGCAAGTGACGCATTTAATAAGGAATTTGAATCTGAAAAGACACAGTGTTTATGATCTTTTAAATAACTAGAACTGCTTTATAAAATATACAGCTCTGTAAGTGTGTTAAATTGTAAGTAGCTGGTTCATTTGTTGCTGATATTTTTAACAGAATCTATCCAAATCTATGGCTACACTTGGAGGTTGTCAGAGATAACCACTCTCCCAAAGTTTTCTCCCCAGGTAGATGGAGATGGGGATTCCTATTGGACCCAATAAACTCTGAAATTGATATGGAGCTTTACTGAATATGATTCTGTGAGTACAGCTACTAGTTTTTATGTTGTATTGGGGCACTCAGGTTCTATGGCTAAAGATCTCTCCAAACTGGAATAGGAATTGAGACCATGCCAAATTGAGTCCAAAGTTAAATAAGGTGGGCAATTCCGTCAGTTTTAAATAGTGTTTTTATTAGATAAACCACATTTAAATATTTTTGACATGAATGGAAATATTTCTCATGTTTTAGTATTTCTTTTAATTCCATCTATAACTTCAGTGTTGGTTGCATCAGTAAATATAATATATAACTATAATATGTAGTAATCTCCTATGTAAGTTTATATAAAACATTCTTCAGCAATAATATATACTTTCATATCAACAACAACAATTAAATCTTTATAAGTGGGGCCTGAGTAGCTTCTTGAATTATGGGTCATGATGTTGTGGTTCGTAAAATGTAACTACATTTAGTGCTCAATGAACCAAGTCCTTAACATACTTAGAGTGAAAAATAATGATACTCCACTCTTCATCCACTGGGTGCACCAGTCTGTTTCAGTTCATTAATTTCTTGCCATCACCTCTTATTTTACTATATTATAATGTAATAAAGAGGATATAGATGACCCTGTATATAGTGACCCTGTTCAGCGTAAGTGGATGGATGGATGGATGGATAATACTGGTCTCCCAAAATAAAGTTCTTTGGAGTTAGTTTGGAATTGATAAGTGGACAGGCATAACAATATTTATATAATTACAGTCAGAATGAAGGTAGAAAAACTTCAGATTAAGCAGACGGATGAATGACAACGTGCGTGAAAAAGGCGACTGTGATGTCGTCTTTCCTAAAGTGCTGAGCAATTTTAAAATATATAATTTGCCAGAGCTGTGCCAAGGCCACTCTCAGCTGAGAGCCAAATCACTACGTTGTGTTTGTGCCAAACACATGAGACGGCGCATTTTATAGAAATGCATTTCCTGGCCTGCATTCCGTGCTTAGATCAACCTTACAATAGATGGGCACGGCTGCAGGACACGACCAAGAGGGGGAATAATTTACGTTGATTCCTTCACAAAAGTAGTTTCTGGGCGAACAGATGCCGGTCTGAAATAACTAGATGAAGCTGGTCCTGCTGGAAGCAATCACTCGTCAACATTTCTCTGATTATGTTCTCAGGAAGGAAAGAGAACCTGCTAAGGCAGGGAACTCAATAGATTCTCATCCATCCAGCAATTCTCCCATTCCATGTTGATTACAACAGGGAGTTGATACTGATTCCAAATGAGGCAGACATGCCTTCCAGTTACAATTTCTAAAGTATAAACTGAGGATAAACGAATAAAAAAAACGAGCATTCGTACCTTAAATAAGATCTACAAGCATACCATGCATATTCTCAGAGGGCTCAGCATCCCAAGGTTTCATTAATTTAGTGTGACCCATGGTTCAATAAAGACATTGCTTAGTGATAAAAGCCTGACTGCAAATCAACTTGAGTTGGGCGACTGAATTGAATAGACACCTCCATAAAAGCCATACACTAATGCTTTTGACAACATTTAATTTATTTCTACATTCATAAAGTAGATGTGAGCTAAACACTTGTCAAAGATAATTTGCTGACAGGTAGTGCAAGTAAGTCATTTTGAATATTTTGCTTACAGATATTAAGCACTGGGAGTTCTGGTGAATGAGACGATGCTTTATACTGTAAATCGCCAACGCCATCTCGGTTTCTTTTCTGACGTGCCATCCTCTCGTGTGTCTGCTTCTCCCATCACAATTAATATTCAACTAGCTATGGGCTGGCCCTGTTGCCGTACCTTCAATTAACAGCCTCTACCTCACCAGAAAGTCCTGCCTTTGAGATGAGAGAGATCTACTTTTAATTGGACCTAAGGCTGTTTCTATTATATGCTTGTCGAACACCAATCCAACGGTACACCATCTGTTTGCGTTAGTGTTAATCATATCCATTCTCTTGCCGTTATTGTTCCAGATGGCTTTCATAATTGCGTTGTTTCTGCAGATGTTTTATAGGCAGCTTAGGAACACTGCCAGGCTGGATTGATAAAGCGCTGTTGAGCTGGTAATGGGAAAGTAATGCTTTTTCCGGGGTGGTTCCAAGTTGTCTGCAGCAGCCTAAGTAATGTAATTGTCACTAATGGAACTTTTTAACTAGCAGATTACCAGGTCAGTTATATTAGAAATGAAGCAGAGTATCTTTTCTTAAAACTATATTTGGTCTTAATATGTAATATAAGATTGTTTGGCTGCATGTTCTGGAGTATGTATAAAATAATTTACAAATTATTGTCAGTTTGGATTTTTGTTCAAAATATTAATATGTACAGTATTTATGATGGTTTCATATTAATAAAAGAGGTTCCATGCTTTCTAAAGACACAAGAAGTATGACTGCATTTCATGTCTGCTCAGTAAAGTGGCTAAATATTTAGATATTTTGAAGAAACACATTCATTCGTAAAATAAGTTAACATTTAATCAGAAGTATATATGAAACTAATATATTGGGCATTACTTAGTGTACATGTCAATCTATCTATTAGTCTATGAAATTATTTAGCTTTTTAAAATAAAAATTTAAATTTAAATTTACACTTTACTTGAGGGGTACAAATATATAATAGTACACTCTTACATAATGTTACGTAACTGCTAGTTACGTACTGATCCCATGTTCGTTCATCATTAATCAGTTATAACGGTTGATGTATTTCGTGCAGTTATGTTTGTTCCTGATTTGTACTTGAGTAGTTACTGAGTCGCCAAGTTACTTGTGCCCCTCAAGTAAAGTGTTACCAAATTTACTTATAAAAGTGAGGAGCGCGGACGAATGGATGGATGGATGCTACCCGATACACACAAATCATTCTCAGATAACTGTGGATGGAAAACCTAGGGTGACCAGATAAACCATGTCCGGTAGGACACTTTGAGCTAGAACAAGATTTGTAAATTACCGTTTCAATTAAAAGGAGCTGGATTTCACTTATGTACTTTCTTGCTCTGTACTGATTGACCAGTCTTCTATAATCATGCATGTGTCACTAATGTTAATATGTAACAGCTACATGAGTCTTTTAATCAAGAAAAAACAGTCAAAGTGCAAGAAGAACTGAACTATTTAGCCACACACAGGAACTTTCAGTTTAAGTATAGCTTGTACATAAACCCTGACGTAGCTTAGCTGGTCATCCTAGAAAACATATATCTATTGTCTATTATGTTTAAGGTTAAATATGTTTTGTTTTATAAGAATATTTTGTTGTAGGATTTCTTTCCATTACTCCCATGTATAGACTAAGGAAAATACAATTATCTTCTGAAAATGCTCCATCTGTTTACCTTAATGTGGACAAATTCAGCAATAGGAGTCCTGTTCAATATAATATATCCAATCCATCCATTTTCTAAAACCTCTTATCGCAAGAATATAATATATTGTTCAAAATTGCTTTCAAAACTTAACACTTTCAAAACTCAGTTTAAATTGAATGCATTTAAAAGCAAGCATTTAACAATCTCAATGACTTCAGATTATATTTAAATAAATGGCATCAGACAACAAATGAGCAACAAGAGAATTTAGATATATATGTGGTTGTAGCAGCGTGTAGCTGGAGGGATGCCAGATATCATGATTGTGGCAATTAACCTCTAGCCCTCGCAAAACATCCACCAGTAACGATACCCAGGTGGCACTAAATAACCCCCTGGATCAGGAGGGGAACCAGTCTGGCTGGCTGGGGGAGGAATATTCTTAGTAATGCTGTCTGTCAGGCTGGCTGCAAGTTTCCAGTTGCAGAAGTTAATTTGTATTGGTTAGTTCAGTATTAGCTACTCTGCTTTTGCCTCAGCCACACCCCCATGGTTTTTGTGCCCTGTCTGTTACGCATTGCATTTATGTATCAGACACTTTTGTCCAACGTGAAGTGATCATGAGAAACCAGGATCATATACCTGGGCAAGTTAAGGGTTGAGGGCCCAACGGTCATATCGCTCTGCTTGGCACATGATGGCCCAATCTCAAACCAGGCCCTACACACTCCGCCTTTGTTTGTGCGTTCCTAAAACCTGTCGCCATATTGAAGAGTGTCTCAAAGCAGTAAGGGCTAAGGGGGAGTGGCCCATTATGCCTTCATGAAGCAAGTCAGAGGCGATGAAGGCTCACGCCACTCCACTATCACTTCAGTATCCCAAAATGCTTTGCACAAAGGAAACATAACAGTGTGAAAAAATTTAGAGGATTATGTATTTCTATATAAATGCAAGAAAACGGTTAAATATACTACCATAAAATATTCAGTTTCAAATCAGTATTAAAGTAATACTATTGAATGTTTAGACATGTGCTTGTGTTATGGATGTTGCGTGAAAAGGCATGACAGTAATATTTGTCCATTTTTTTCAATGATACAATATTGATCATGAGAGGATACATCTCAATTCTGTAAGTCTGGCCCAGATCTGTCACGACAGGCATAGGAGTGGCTGATGGCTCTGCTGGTCAAACCCACTGAGTTACTTACTCACAGTAGGCAGTGGGACCCCCATATCTGCAATTTCATTTATCGGCGGTTCTCTGCGGTCAGAAAAGAATTCGAAAATTCCAGAAACCAAAGGCTCATGAGCTTTAAAACTGTGCAGCATGTGAGTACAGGCTTTAACACGCTGAAATCCGCCAGCCCAGTCACGCCCAGTACGTCTCCCTTTGTCTCCATGCCCACGATTCTGCAAAGAACTCTCTTCCAGTCCGCCTCTAGCGTTCCTGCTGGTTGAATTTGTTGCCGCATTTCCACAGTGTCTGCGTTATAAAAATGTATAAAAAGCATGATTTTCATTGCTGCGTCATCCCTTAATGCCGGACATTTCCTATTGCACTACCATCCCTTTCATCTGGGACAGCGAGTACACAACTGTAGTGTTCTATAGTGATGTGCAGTGTATGATTATTGTAGTTAATGTTGGTAGTGCTTCACTGTGTGCAATTTATCAATTTAACTTTACTATATATATATATATATATATATATATATATATGTACATGCAAATCACATTATATATGGGACCTGCAAATGGTTCGCTATTTTCCGCAGTTTCAGCCATCCGCAATAGGTCATGGGGCGTATCACATGCGTATAACGGGGACTACTGTGTACGTGTGTTATATTTAAAATCAAGTCAAAGCATGTACCAACTTCAGATTGTTCAGTCAGTGTGATTAGACCACAAAACCATCTTCTCGCAGCAGATATATTTCTTGATTTTCTTAACAAGTCAGACACTGCCTGGCCAAAAAAAAAATAAATTACACACTTTAATATTTTCCTCGACTGTGATTATGGTGCACATTCGTAATGGCTGTGTTTCCATCATCTTATGCAGCATCTCAGTATTTATTTTCATCCAGATTTGCATTCATTTCTCACCAAGATCTTGAGCTGGACCACTCTGTATAGTCTTCTTCAGCACATCCCAGAGACTTTTAATGGGGTTAAGGTCAAGACTCCTGTGGTGGCCAAATCATGTGTGAAAATGATTCCTCATGCTCATAAACCGCTCTTTCACAATTCGAGCACGGTGAATCCGGGCATTCCTGTCCTGGAGTGTGCTTGTACCATTTGAGAATAGAAGTTCATTGATGGTATAACCTGGCCATTCAGTTGATTCAGGTACTCGCCTCGCTTCACTTTATCACTGCATCATTTTGCTGAGCTGTAATAATGATCCACTCATTGGCTTTTAAATATTTGCTGATTTAAATTAAAACGGCGATTTATTTTTTTTGACCAGGCAGTGTATGTTATTATGGAAACAACAGTACAGTTTCTTAAGGGAGCCGTTTCGTCATACGACTACATAACACATTTCTGCTTTTCTATAAAGAAGACTGAAAAAGGCGGGCCGAGGGTGAGTCTGTCCCAAAAATTTGAAAATTTCCATCAGTTTAAGTGCATAGGGCCTTTTGTGAGGCTGAGAAAGCATGAGTGTGACTTGTAATAAGTGTCACAGGTATACAGTAGTTTGAAATTGAGCCTGCTTGATCCAGCTCCCTTCCATTCATGGGCACAGAGCCACACAGTGTTCCACATTCAATCATACATAATATGTGTAATATTTGGGCCTGTAACATTCTACTCTACTTCTATTTTTAATCTCAATTTTTTACTTTTTTTCTGGGGGTATTAAAACAATTTTATAGCAGTTTCTTTTGGCAAAATGATAAAGCAGAGGTAGTATGGAATGTTATACTAA
>JAODKN010000042.1:6995518-7019152 GCA_026774425.1 Petrocephalus zakoni
GGGGGTATTAAAACAATTTTATAGCAGTTTCTTTTGGCAAAATGATAAAGCAGAGGTAGTATGGAATGTTATACTAAGATCATAGGGGTTAGCTGTTATCGTGTGGCCTTTTATGTCAAACTTTGCATAAAGCATGACAGGGAATTCCCTGGGGTAAGCCTACTGAATAATAACATGCTCTGTCCTTAAGAAGTGGTTAAACAAAAGAAACATGTAGCACAGGGAAGCCACGTAATATGAAGGGACACTACATATCTGTTACTGTTAAGGGTACCTGACAGGGAATCAATCATGTGAAGTGTAATGGTTCTCTTGAGAAAGGTATCAGTAGTTTAGAAACAAGTAAAATTTAATTCAAAGCGTCAGATGCGTTGTGCATTTCAGTTGATTCAGGTTGAATTTCAATGTAGTGTCGTAATCAGTTTTTTGGATGTTAATATAAAACAATGTAACCTTCTACTGAATAACTGATCTTGCTGACATTTTGACTTTTTCGTCCCGCCATAAAGATTAATTTTTTTGTTGTAAGTGTATGTGTTAAACGCAATTTTAAAATGCAAGTTAAAAGAACATTAACCATGTGATTATAGTGCGATATTTTTAATCCTGCAAACAGAGAGTAATTAACTAGGAATGTCCAGCGTAGATCTTAATGCTGAATGAGCTTCTCCAAGAAGATCTGTAGTTTGCCACCTACACCAGGTAAGTGTGTTTTCTCGCTTGGAAGAGCAAGGGAGGGAGACATACTTACCAGCTTACTCTTAAATTGCTTAATCCTTCAACAGACCAACAAATGTTAATGCCCTTGTAACCAAATTGATCTACTTTCAGTAGTGAGAAAGCCAGTGCAGAATAAACTGCCCAGGAAGATTGTTTGTCCTGTCTGTCCGAGACGATGAGTTCTAATACCGTTTTATGACCATGGCTTGTTCCTATTTCACTGTTAATATCCACTAAGCCCGGTTGCTCTGGTCATCTAACTGATTTTGTTTTTTCTGGATGTGTCAATTGTCCCAACGTAGGAAGGCAAAAGATTTACAACCTGAGCAAAGTGCAGCCTGATACTGCTAATGGATTAACACATACAGAGCTGACAGAAAGTCCTGGGGCGCTTCCTGAGTTCAGTAAAAATATTGCAAATTTATGACAAAAATATTGCTTTATTAATTAAATATATGTATGCATACAGTGGTGGGCAAAATTATTAGAACACCTGACAGATCTGAAAATACTGACTTTTTTGCCTCCTGATTTCATTTCATAATGTTCATGAAATATGCAGATGGTTGCACACAACAAATTTCAGATGAAGTGGGACCTACTGTTCTTATCCACTTTTAACTTTAATATTTGGTATGTCCAACAATTTGGACAATTTGGTATGTCAGCAATTACAGCAGCACATCTCTCTGGCATAGTGTCAGTATCTTTCCTGAGAACTCCAACACTAATGGTATCCCATGCCTTCTGCAACTCAAGCCAAAGGCTTTCTTTTAAACGTACAATAGATCTGTTCAGTTTATTTTCCAACTCCTCACAAATGTGCTTGATGGTGTTGAGGTCTGGACTTAGCACAGTGATTCTCCTTATGAAGGCTCTATTCTATTGTTTATAGAGCATAATGATCACTTTGTAGATATTTCATATGTTTTATGGGTATTTTAATGGCCATTTCAACAAAAACTACTGAAACCTTTTAAATATGCCAAGCGTTCTAATAAATTCTAATAAATATATTCAAGTAGTAATAAATTAAAACCCAAATAAATTATAGTTATAAAAGAGATGTTGAGTTACAAAATTCATTGACAAGCATTTTTCAATAACAAAAAACACAAAACATTTTTGTTTTGTATCCCTTTGAGAGCAAGGTCAGAACTGAATGAATCAGTCAAAAAAAAAATCTGTGCAATAGATACAGTAGATGAAATAAGTATTTGACCCCTTGCTGATTTTGTGAGTCTGTCCATTGACAAGTAAAGTCTCAGAACAGTATAATTGTAATGGCAGGTTTATTTTAACAGTGACAGATAGCACATCAAAAGTAAAATTGTAAAAATAACTTGTTTAACCCTCCTTCATCCTTTCCTTTTCATGCCTCTATTTTCAGTTTTTTAATATGGAAAATTTTGATGCAAAGAGGGATGAAAAAGAGGTGAAATACAAGCACAATAGCAGTCATTTCAATGATTCTATGCCAAGTTTGAGTCACATGTTTAGATATAATGTTTTGCAGAGAAACATTTCACCTTGCTTACATGTATTTGGGAAATGCTGTCAGTGCATGGTGAACCCCAACCGAATGTGTGGACATCATGGGACCCCCTCAGTACACAACAGTATTGTGTTGAGCAGAGGTGTCAATTACAGGTCCAGAAAGTAAAAATCCAGACCAAGATTTTGTTTCAACCAATCAGTTGAGCATAAAGAGTCACAGTCACAGCGTGCTCAAGTAGTTGGTTGAAACAAAATCCTGGTCTGGATTTTTACTTACTGGACCTGAAGTTGACATCTCTGGTGTTGAGAGACAGGACATGACAGGAGCAGTTGGTCTCTAGCTCCAAGGAAACCAGGACCAGCTCAAACTAAATACAACTTTTACATAAATCCTATTTTTCATGCTGCTTGTGTTTTGCACATGAGCTCACATCCATTCACCTTCATTCCTAGCTGGAGTCTTAATTATTCTGAAGTCTGGAGGATTAACAAAATGATGTCAGATATATATATATATATGCTTAATGCTTAATATGAGGTGGCATGGTGGCTCAGCAGTTAGTGCTGTTTATTCACACCTAAAGGGCTGGGGGGGTTCCTCTCTCTGCTCCCCAGATGTGTTGGTTGAGTTTGTATGCTTCACCTGATCTATAAAAATAGTATTTAAAAAAATATATGGTTAGGTGAATTGTAGCCTAAATTTCAGGGATGTTTTCCCAGTTTTAGTGCAGTAGTTTTAGTTTAGCAACTTTTTATGAAGTGTATCAGAGTTAGTTCATGGCAAAAGCACAAATAGCAGGCGGAAAACATGACAACTTCAGAGGGAAAGGCGGAATTAGGCCATATGTGGAAAGCAAATGTTAAAGAAGCCATCTGAGCCAGGAAGGCAGAAATACTTCTTTGCTTATTTGAGCATGAGGATGAGCAAACAGAATAATCAAGTAGAATAATTCTAAAATATATCTTGAATATCAAAACAGAACAGCTTGGTATAACCTGGAAAGTACCCGTGAATATATATTTATATTTTCTACACCTTCTCCTGGCTCAACACCCCTAACGTGATAATCCACGGAATCTCTGAGTATTAGACATCGGAAAGTCCAGATTTTGCAATAAATAAAACGGTTATATGTTTACCAAGTATTCAAGGGCATTTAAAACATGCTGCTTGGAATTTACATCAAACACAATTAAGGGGTTGAAGTTATAAAATGTAATGGGAAGCTCAGGTTAAATGGGGATTTGAGAATGATTAAAAGTGAGGGACTTTGGCACGACGGGCTATTCTTAATATTGCTTTTTCATTACTATCCCATCTTTTAATTGAACTGTCCTACTACTGATGTGACCTATTCCTTCCTGCCCAGAACTGCTGTGTCAGCCAGTGACACGCCGCTCCACGAATGTGATCCAAATATGGCCGAACAATGTTTCGATCAGAAGACACCGGCGTAAATTGGAACCCATAAAACAGCATAACTAAATCCACGGAAATCCCATGATCGTGCCAGCAAGGGGACATGTGATTTATGGCACATTTTCTCTCTATACATTGGTTAAGGCGATGACATTTTGATTAGTATCGGCAAGCTGGGAGAGCTCTAGTGTTTTAATGATAAAATATGGATTTTTTTAATGAGATTGTGTAAATCAGTATTTGCTGTCAATGAGAACCTGGTCCAACCAAAGTAATATTCCTTGTATCAGCTTAAAGTTATACAACAGCAGATTCTCTTTTCATTTTATGCAACGGCTAATCTCTGTGAAAAATGGTGAGCCTGTGATGGCTATACAATTATATGCAAAACTGTGCCCTTAAATCTGTCAGTTTATGCCACTAAATCATTTTACCTAGTATTTTCAGTAAGATATAAAATGGTAATGTTACTGCTTTATCTGGTCTGTAGGACAGGACATCATAAACAGCTGTGACTGTGCTAAACTGACACTAATGGCTACATTTAGCAGTGGTTTTTGAATAAATATAATAATGCAGACCCCAAGTTTATTTCATGCATATAGAAGCAGACTAAAGCCCTGTTACTTTCACATCACAGATAGAAGTCACTGGAACATCAGACACTTTTTGCATCTTTGCTCAGTAATTGACGTTTTTGTTTCTTAAATAGGAATGGCTTCAGGGAAAAAGCTTTAGTGCTTACATAGAGAAATACAAAATAAGAATCGATGGAAGGGATTAAGTGTTCCCATTTATCAATATTAATGACCAATTGAAGCTAGCAAAGGGAAACATTTAATGTCTGCTTCTATTGCAACTATTACTCATGGCCTGTGTAATCTTATCAGCATTTGAGCCATGAATTATTTTTATGAATAATGAACCTCAGGCCTCACCAAGCACGTCATGCCTAACGTATACAACAATGTGGTGACGATAGCCACTATTTTGGAGCTGACCTAAATTGTAGTTCACTACATTTCTTCCAAAAGGATCAGACAAGGACAGTAAAGCAAGTTGATAGCTTGTTACATTTCCCATATACAAGATTCTTTCTGTGAATCTTATAAAAGAGACATTTAGGTAAATAAGTTTTGATAGGAGATATGGGGATTCTTCGTATGTAATGACTGTTCATCTTAGATAATGGCAGTACCCTATGCGGGGTAACAATTTTTGCTTCCTTATTGTCACGCCGGGTGCGGGATTTCCGACCCATCGATGCGGATGCAGGGTTGAGTCCTTCAAAGCGGCGTTTATTTCGGGTATACAGGGCGGATACAGCGGACAAAACGGGAGCGAGCGTGACTGCTAGCGTACGAGGCGTAGATAGCGACATAGACTTAGACATCGACGTAGACAAAACCCGACGGGGAGGACAGGACTAGGGTGGACTAAATACAAGAAACGCTGACTGCAGACACGAAACAGCTGAGGGCGGGAGGATTCGCACGAGGGGCACGAGGGGGCGTGGCACACGGGAGGAGCAGTCGGGCAGGGCGTGACACTTATTCTACATGATAAATTTATGTCCAGAATGTACAGTGGATTTCAGGGCTTTAAAAAATGAGTTTATTCTAGTTTTAAATCAGTACAGTGCTAGAGCGTATAGTGTATGCACATTGGGGTTGATTCTACTACACATGGACGTGCACTTTTTTTGACTTAAGCAAATTCTCCCATCGACTTACACGTGTCAGACTATAAAACTGAAAATCCTGGTCGATAATTGTTTGAGTTTGCACTACTATATATGCACGGCCTACTGGCCAGTCTTCACTGATTGCACATTCCATCAGTAAGAGCACTGTGTGAAGGTTCAATTAGCAGAGCTACAGCACAGATATGCATGAACTATCCACACAGCATAATGGGAGACATATCAGAGAGGACAAATTGCTGGTCCACGTTTCGCTGGCACATCTGTGACCCGAACAGCAAGTCTTTGTGGTGTATTGAGAGTCATGGTAATGTTGGCGTACCACCATGAAGAACGGACCACAGCCAACTGGAGATGAGTAACTGTGGATACAAGAGGAAGCTGTCTGATGGGAATCTAGGTCCTTTAAAAAATGTAATTGAAAATTTAAAGGAAATTTCAAATGAAGTAGTCTGAATCTGAATTAATTGAAATGATATCCATTCAAAATTCCATTCCTAGCTTAAAGTTCCCTCCCTGACATGGATTATCTGGTCACTGTAACTTTATTTTGAAAAAAAGAAAACTAAATTCTGTATAACCAAGAAGCATCTATATATCTTCCAATTCCTTACCCAGTACCGGCTTGCATTGGTTCTACTCCTTTTTACTTTCTTTCAATGCAATTAACTAGTTTAGTTTTAGTATAATGTATGCACATTACTAAAAATTAAATTTAAGCTGTAAATGTAATAAAATTATACACTTTTAAATGAGTTATTTGTATGTGCAAAATGGAATTCTCAGGTGTTCTATGCCTGAGTAAAGTTCACAGTCATGGTTTATTGTTTGATTTGATAATGCCAACAGCAGCACCGAGGAGAGAGAAAGTGAGTCGTTATATGTTAAAGGGGGTAAGTGCGTGACATTTTAAACCTCTTTGCTAGGCTAGGCTCGGTAATAATGTATAGTGTCTTTAATAGGGGGGCGGTATAATGTGTTTTAAAGGTCAGCTGGTTTCATAATATTTTTACAAATCTGAAGTAATTTAATCAATCTTCTTACCTCCCCTCCACTGTCCCAGTACAAATTATTCAGTGCTCAGCATTCCTGGTCATGGTTATATGACTCAAATGTAAAAACTTCCTGCATGGACTTGGCTCATTTAATAAATGCATTTCTAGTAATTGTTATCTATTTTATGTTTTTTTTAAGATGAACCTCTAGTCCTATATCCCACAAAACGAAACTCTCTCGACCTCTACAGCTGTATGCCCTCTGGTGGCACGATTAATGTGTCCATTCACGACAAGGCATCTGTCAAGTCCGCAGAGATTCCTGATCTCCTCCCTCACTTCAGACCTCACACGGTTGGCATGGCAGAGCGCCCCCCCGAGGTCAAGTGCAGCCGGTGCCCCCTGTTGCAGTTTCTGCTTTCAGTGACTCATAGCCAGCAGCAGAAAAAATATAAGCCACTCTGACCCTTCGAATAAAGACCATCTTACGGTGAAGAAACCCCGTGGCTAAATCCTCTGTGCTTGATGCCATAGCCATCTGCTGTATCTTCCATGTGTTTCGTCCATCTAATGAAATTAGAAAACTGTGATGAACTGTGCATCACAGCCACCGAGGCTCCAGTCAAGGTATAAGAAACAACAGTGTCATGCTTGTAAACAAACTGCTCTGTTCTACTCCTGAAAGCCAAAGCAGATAAATATGTTTAAAAATGAAAAGAGGCTACATTGTAAAAGTTATGAATCATCCAAATTATAGCCTGACCTTGGAAAACTGAAGTTTGAACATGCATTTGTCTTGTGAAAATTTCTTGGACAAGTTCTAGTTATCTTGAAATGATCATATGTATAGTGACTCTTCCACATCCACGAGGGTTAGGGGCCCGAAGATCCATGCAAATGGAAAATAAATTGGAAATAAAACTTGGTCACCCCTAATCTAAGCCCATAACAGTCTGCTAGCCTGAGCAATAAAAAAAGTTTGTTACCAATTTCTAGACAAACTACTGTACTGTACACAATGCATGTCAAATATAAATTATGCCCTGGTAAATACAAAGGGGTCTATTCTCTCACTCACTTATATCAAAATAGCGCATAGTTGTGTGCTTTTTTACGTTAAGCCTATTCTCCCATCCACTTAAGGCTGGGGTTTAAGTGCACTTAAGTCATTTGCTTTGGGTGGAGTAACACCAACATATGGGTGTATTGTAAGTTACCATTACCCAGAATTCAAGTGACATCTAAATATTTATAGCCACGTTTATAATATTTTCTGAATGCATTACAATGAATTATAAGAACAGTCATTAGGCCTCATGGGTACGGGCTTCATTGAGTGTGTTACCTAATGCTCCTATGTTTGTATGTTTACATTAGCAAGACATTACACACTTTTCCATTCTTTTTACTATAAAAAAGAAAGAGTATTCCAAATTAGTGCTGGCCCTGAGAGGCCACGGCAAGGCTTTAATTAGGTTTCTGTACACAACTTCCAAACAATGCTGCATCTATTACAGTAACATATACATTGTTTTATCATTGTTACAGGTACTTCTGTGAATAACAATACACTTGACTAGGTGCTTTGTGTATATAACAAATATTAAAACTAGTTGTTTTTTTTTTTAACCACATATTAAATTAAGAAGTTAAATATTTTAGGTACTGTAATCTAGGTGAATATATCTTTATATTTATGACCAGAACTGCATTTGAGACCTTGTGAAAAAGGAATAAATGTCTTTTTTCATGTGGAACATTCAAGAATGGAAAGTGTTAAGGATAAATGACAGGTGAAATGTGGCACAGCAGATTTGATTAGGATTAAGGACACGGACTCCTCAGCCGGAAGGTTGTTGGTTTTTGCAGTGTCCTTGGACAATGCCCTTAACGTGAAGTACTACAGTAAAATATCCAGCTATGCAGTAAATAGGTAAAATTTCTAAATTCGATTTTATTAAATTATCCCCCAGGACAGGCATGCTAACCCTTCCGTAAAAAGCTAAATACTAAGAAAATGTTCACAGATAACGCTTTTGATAGTATACTTATCCAAGACAATATGCACAAAAATATATTTTTATTACTAACAAGATTAAATTAATCTGGTCAACATTACAAGCAGTTCAATAGAATTCTACACTGAACGGCATGCCTGTTTAGGACATGCTGGGCACTACATACAAAATCTACCAAATATATTTACAAGTGCATCAAGCAAGTAATTAGCACATGTGATAAAGGCTAAAAACATAGACTTCTGCTTTTGCTCTATGTTTTTTGTAAAGCATAATATTATCTACTTCCATTGTCTGATACAAAATATACTACTGATGTTTGAAAATGAGCAATGCCAGAAATGGAAATGCATCTGAATAGTTTCCCCAAGAGCAATGCGCTTCACAAGGTTAAGTAAAAATTCTTCAGTTTTATAACTGGATTGACCAGAAAAATACGAGCCATGCAAACCACAATAAATGAATGCACTTCGTAACTAAAACAATTGGTTCAAAACAGTAGCCTTCCCAGGAGGAGTAGCCTACTTTGTAATGGACTGAGGAAGCATTTTTTGACAGCAGAAAGTATACACATTTAATGTTTCATGTGCTTTTGTAAACACTTTAATTTGTTGTTTATGTATCTGTTTTGTTTATCTAGTTCCTTGTTTCATTCCAGTAATGTACTCCAGTAAGTATTTAAGTAATGGGTATTATTTCAGATATCTTAACAAATATTGTTGCATTTATAGGCCTATGCCTGGCTAGCATAATATACATATATTTATTTCATTTTGTCTTTTCTTTTTTTATTTTTCAATATGTTCTAATATAAACTAAAACATTAAAAGGCTTGAAAATAATAAGACAACACACAAATTAGGGCAAGAAAACCTTTAATAAAAAATAGTAATGGCTGTACCTTCCCCTGTATCAATGTCTTAACAAAAATCTGAGAAGACACACTAATTTCTATGATAAGATAATGTCATTGAACTCACATCAGAAATGATTTAAGATAAATGTTTGACGTCAGATATATACTCCATGGGACAACTGTACGACTGAACATTCAAGAATATCTTAGCAGGTCACACCAAAGTCAAGTTGTTTTCTACAGGAATGGCCTATATTAAAACCGTATGAGGAAAGGTGATGAACTTATTGAAAACATGTCACAGTATATTCAATTGACGAGGCAGGGTGGGCATTTTGCCAAGCCTGAATGCAGAACAAAGAGCTCCTGGGTCAGGCATCTAAAGTGTCAAAGTGCTGCACTTCTTGTAGGATATGAGATGTGTCACTGTATCTTATCATAGGAATGCATGTTAGAGGACAACAAATGCCTTCAGCGGATACATATGGTTTTAGTATCACATATTCATGATCTTCCGCCCCATCTCCATCTGCGGACTCTTTACTATATGAGCCAATAACTCAAAAACCATTTGATGGATCTTTTTAAAACTTTATACAGGCATTGTATTGGTGAAAACCTAAAACTGATTCAATTTAGAAACCGATCACCCGAAAGGTGAAGCAAGGCAGTTTTGACATTCGATCCCATGAAGATGATAACTCAATAACCATTTGATGGTCTGATCTTTATCTAGATTTTGCGAAGTGGAAATGAATTAATTAAAATATGAGACCGATTGAAGCAGCGCTGTATAGTGATAGCAAAAAAATGGATCAAGTTTTTACACTTGATCCTGTTAAGATGATAACTCAAAAGGTTTTTTACAGATCAGAACTTTACAGAACTTTGCAGAGGCGTTGTATGGGTGCCACAGGGGAAATTATTACATTTTGAGACAGATCACTACAAAACTGATGTGACAGCAGCAAAGTGGTAGCAAAGGGAAGTGTAAAAGCAGACATTCGGTCTTGTGAATGTGTTAAGTCAAAGAGAATTAGATGGATCTTTTTACTGCTTCTCAATAAATATTATATGGATGAGGATCTACACCTGGTTTCATTTCTAAACAAACTGCCCTAGAACTGAAGCAATAGCCCTCTGTAGCAGCAAAGAAAAGAATCTGTACTGTACAGGACTTGGTCTTGTGAGCAAAGTAACTACAGTATTCTATTTCTATAGATTCGATTCTATTTCTAGAATTTCTATAGATATTTTTCAAACTTAGCAGACACATTGTAGGAGTGACAGACTGGAAGTGATCAAATTTTGCCCCATAATTTAAGCAGTGATAGTAAAAAAGTTAGTTTCTGACATTTTATCCCGTTCACATGATACCTCAAAAAGTATTTCAACTTTTGCAGTCATGTTGTAAGGTTGATGGTCTAGACCTGATCAAATTTTGAGACAAAGCACACCAACGTTTGAAGCAGTGCCACACAGTGATGCCAAAGAAAAGGCCAGCTCAGAGACTTGAACTTGTCAGCATACAAGCATCAAGCGTCAGTTATCAAAAACCAAATTTGCAAAATGATACAAGCAGTCCCCAGATTAAAAAGGTCCTATAGACAACTCATGGGTTACTTATGAGCCGGACTGCCATATAGCCTATTATATTAAAAATCCAGGTTATGCAATGGTTAGTAACGAAAGCATGCACTACTTTGTGGTGCTCGTGAAAACATTGAGCAGCTTCAGCAGTAGTTAGGCTATAGGTGCAGTATGGTGTAATTTGCAGTTACTTTTATTATTATAGTATAATTATTATCAGTATCATATACTATATTATTTTTCCGACTTACCTACAAATTCGACTTACAGACAATAACCCGTGGGCTGGCTGAAGCTGCAAATGACAGTGCTGTCATTTGCGACATCAGCATATCTAATTTAGCTTGTTCTTCACCTTAAAGCTGTAATAGCAGTTTTATGCTTAAGTGATATAAATGCACGCTTCTAATGCTACATCTTTACATTACTCATTATTTCATGCTATTAAATTAACCAGTTCCGAAATAAATTTAATTTGATTAACATACATGTATTAGTATTCTAAGAAACATTACAAAAAATAAGATATTCACTTAAAGAAATCAATATTAAGGATCCATTCATTCTGTAATCTTCTTTCAATTTAATAGCTTTTGGATGATCTAATTTAAACACAGATTTGTTTCATATGATCCTGAGTAAGCGATGGTTAGTTTTACATAGTGGCACACACTGAAATGAAGGAGCCATCTAATGATGCTGCTGAAGGGTTTATTTTAAATAAATGCATTACGGATGTCACCCCAGGAAGAAGATACAGATACAGCCCTTCTGTGAGAGTCTTTAGAAGCTTTGTAAGCTAATTCGCTCTTATCGGAATTTTGCATCATGTCTTTATGCAGTCCTTGCCTGGGGTTGGATGCGTCATTACCTTCCCGGTTGCGTTAGCATTGAGACTCATGCGTTTGGTCCTGGCACCTCTTAATTGGCTGAGGTAGCTGCCAATGTACAAAAATTCAATAATTTTTTAATTTTTATTTAAAAAAAAAATTTATATAAAATTCAACAAGCTGTCAAATGAATTGGCTTTTACGTTGAATCAAAAGCTTGAGTAGTCACTATACTGCTTATACTTGTTTGTTGCAATACATCTGCTCTCTGTTAGTCTGGTGGAATATTGCTCTATGCATGTGCCAACCACAACTGTCTACATCTGTGGACAAATGTGTGTGTGTGTGTGTGCGGGGGGACTCCACACACAGACCTGAGATGGGTTTCAAATCCACAACTCTGAACGTGCATATTATTGTTAATTCTGATATGTCTGGCATTTGAGTGAATTGAATTAAATGTCAAATCAGCACTTAGTAATGCAGAAAAAAAACTTCTGCTGAGCAAGAAATTACTTCTCCCACTTCTCAGGGAATGGAGCCAGATGTTTTCATATGAGCCAAAGGAAGAGAAATCCATCGGAGCTAGTAATGATAAACAATAACAAAACATTTCTCATGGGGCATACTACCATTATAATATAATAAATGGAAAAATACAGGACAAACCCTTTTGGACACTGTATTTAAGCATAACACCACTCTGAACCTGGGCCACGAGGTTACATTGTTATTTATAGGAGCACAGTGCAACATAGCTATAGAATAAACTCCATAAATACAGGATTAAAGTTGGAAGAGGCAGGTTTCACTGTATTTATTTCCTTCCAACTATTGCTCTTCTGTCTCTCGGGAAGTCACTATTCACATTCTAGCATCCTGCATAGCTATTCATAAAACATAAAATAAACTTAAGGTAATATTTCTTTGCTCACTCTATCTGGTTGCACAACCCTTTCAGAGGATAATTCGTTCTGGTTCGGGACAGTCTAACTTTAAAGGGCGAATTAGGCATCATGCTAAATGAATGTCGAAGTACTGCGAATAGGTACGAAAACGCAAAGGAAATATTAGCAAAAGGCACCTTGAAATCTCCGAAAACCTGTGCCGTGCAGAGATGTGGTAAGATAATGCTGCAGCAAAGCACAGCACAATTGTACAATTTTATCACTGACGCAGCAGATGATACAGTGCGAGGATGCTAGGAGGGATGGAAACGACGTGCCTTCGGCTGCAGTGATACACAACTCTGAAGGAGACTCACACCAATCAGACAGGAAGGCTGTGAGTGTGGAGGAAGCTGAACATTTATCTTTGTGTGGTGAGTAGGGGAAGAAACCAAATCTTTTTTTTCCTGTTCTCTAATCTCCTATACACACAGAGGATTAAAGAAACAATGTGTTAACCTATTAACCCTTGATGGTAATTTACGAGTTGGGTTTTACTCCTACTAGTGGAATTTTCGACGTGCCTCTTAAAGTGGTTTATCTACAAGCAACATATTTATCTGGCAGTAACCCTAGGCAGAGATTCCTGATGCCCTGATGGTCAGATCCTCTTATAAGTTAATGTTTCTTCTTCAGATGCCCATCTCTCTCTCTCTCTTTATTGCTGTTGTATTTTCTCTTCCTGTATCCAGTCTCTGGAGATCTTGATAAATGATAAAATTGCATATTACCTGCGTGTTCCCTGTGTCACATGTTTTTACGGGACAATTTTAACAATGACAACGTGGTCAGTGTTAGAATACACCCAAGAAGATGAAGAAGATGTCTATAAAAACACTAGATCTATGTAATATCATTCAATTAGTTATGCAATAAATGAGCCTTTCACTGAGGCTACATTTGGAAGAATTATGGCATTATGGCAAAAAATGGCACAATATTAATAACAAGAGAGATGAATGGCACAAGGTATTAAAAATATTATTATTAATAATAATAATAATAATAGATACTTTATTGATCTCTGTGGGGAAATTCGCTTCTCACCTCCCTCAACCTTGCTCTCCATGAGAGCAAGCTTGGCCATGAAGGGCAGCCACCTCGAGGGGGGCCCAGGGAGCTGGGGGTTAAGGGCCTAGCTCTTAAAATGCAAGCCCACTAAAGAACCCCCTCGAGTAGGATGTTCTCAGGTTCCTCGTGGATTATCACCTATGGCCAATCTATGACCTGCTGCAAATCCTCCCATTTTAACACCCACATCTGTAGGGGATGTGACAAGCCTCAGTGGTAAGTCGCAGAAGCTGTTGACTGCCTCTGTGGAGTGTCACCTGTCCATGATGACAGAATCTTTGGTGAGATCTGGACCCCGTATCATTTTGCCAGCTGAACGTAGCATCGCCTGTCTAGCAGTGTGCGAAGGGTGGTCCCCAAGGTCCTCGAAGGTGTAGACCCAGGAGTAACATTACATAAATGCAAGCAAAGTTCACAACTTCCATGTTTCAGAGACATAAACGCTCTTATAATGTATTCTGGTCACTAGGCTGTAGCTTTAAGTTGCTACCCATGGAGACTCTGACCTCCTTTTCAGTGATGTGGAAGCACAGCTGGTTAATTGGTGTTCAGTCCTCCATATAGTCACCAACTGGCCACCATTAACATTTCACTAGGCATGATGCAAACCCTGCCCTCAGCTGTAAATCCTGCTATTTTATTCTTACTCAGTGTTCATATATAAATCATTATCTCACATTATTTCACAGTATTTACTGGCCCAGTAACCACGGTGTGGGCCTCGATACACGCTCTATTTTACTGGTTCTAGTTCATAAAACAGATGATATAATACAGATACAAAGTACTCTTATGTAGATTTTCATGTCATTTAAATTGATTTCCTCTGTACTTTCTTACTTTTAATCCTTTGATTACAAAAATAAAAGTTTTCACGTTCAAGTTTTTACATTTTTGCATACTACATAATGCATTCTGATAGTGTATTAAATCGGTCAGATTAAATGAATTGACATTTCGTTTCAAACAAATAAAGAACACATCAAACTTGAAAAGGGGGATATCAACTGAGCTATGGAATTCTCTAGTCGGTGATGGTGTGCTGTGTAACACTTCAAAGAATAAATGTCTAGGGACCCAATTTGCTTTGCTTTCTGCAGTTACACTGTTTTCTTTTCCACCGCAGAATAGAGCAGCACATGGAGGCGACCAGGCTGACTTATTTCTGTTGCGATAACCAAAACATTAGCGCTTTATTCTGTTTTTTATCTCACACGCAAAATGAAAGGTACAAGAAAAATGAATGCTGATCATTAAAATATGTGTCCTGGCATCTTGGGGTCTTGTGGTCTGAAAAACACACACGGGCGTGCAGGCTGGCTGATCACATCGCTTCTGAGCTGCGAGTCTTGCCTGCAAAGGAGGGGGACTTAGACGCTAACTTGGGAACGAGTCTCGAGCAAAGCATCAGCCAATCAGAATGTGCTACAGACAGATGTCATCGGACTGATGGAGAAGCAGTAGCGCCTGTCCTGCCTCTACTGTAAAACTGACTATAGGGTTTTATTGGAGCGCACCGTCTCTCTCCAGCGGAGCAGACAGGGATACACAGAAGCTCGTATGAAAGATTAAACTGGGTCAGCAGTTATAAAGCACTAGAGGCTGCAAAGCTTTACCCATAACAAAAGATACTGAGTATTTTTCTACATTTTACTTCTTGTACCAAATATAGAAAAGAGAGAATTTGTTGTACAATATAAAACAATTGAATTCCTTTTAGGCTGTAACATGTTTGTATGAAAAAGGCAGTTGTCTGGAAAGCAATGTGCCCTTTATAATTTTGATGCTTTTTAGAAACTTATTCTGCCCAGAATTAAAAGACCTATGTTTGGGATGCCGAACTGGTCTCGGTCTTTAAATCGCAAGTGAACACCTATTACTTCAATTTAGCTTATCAGCAACTTAATTCATTCCACACTGTAACTACGGCTGCTGGGGCTGCTGTACAGGTACATGGCATTTTTATCTACTATACGTTTGTAGCATTTGGCGGACGCCCTTAGCTAGAGTGACTTGCATAAGAGCTTACAGACTCCATCAGTGAATACTTGACCATTAATGTGTCTATGCATGTGCTGACCACCCATGCTCTCTGCCTTCCTTCTCACATGACCGGATGGTGCTCGGGGTGGCCTCGGGGAGCTGGAGGTCTGGTTCAGTTCTATGGAAGGTTGACATTGTACATTCGACTTCGTGGGTGCAGCCTTCAGTCTGCCACCCTACACAGGCCGACATGGAGAACTGACTCGTTGATGGACTTTGGCTTTGACCTTGATCAGTTTACACCTTGCTTTTTGCCAGCAAGCCCATTCCTTCTTTTTCAATTCGAACCCCCAGAGGTTTTTTATTTCTCTCTACGGGGGGGGGGGTTTTTGGTTCTTCTCCTCCGTTGTCATCTGGCTTTCGTTCTTTCACTTTCTTGTCTTTTCTTTTGCCTGCTTTGTACTATTCTCCCTTAATAATGTTGTAATGCATCACGACACACCCAGGTAAAAACCCTTGGGCCGACTGTTGTGAAAGGGCGCAATACAAAAATAAATTGAATTGAAATTGTGCCATTTTTCACATTTTAATTGGATGGCCATCATGAAATGTATCCCGAGAAGACATGTATTATTTAACCATAAAATCTGCAATGCAAACAATAACCACAATTATGGCAGGTTTTCTATCCTAGTTGTCTATTTATCAACAATACCTAAAATAGCTACAATAGCTAATACTTCATAAAACATTCTCTCTTACGCTTACGTAATATTGGAAATTGATTACGATAATTACAGAGGTGCACTTTTAAATTTTCCTTTGTGAATGATGAGTTGGTGATGATGGTGGAGGTAAGGGAGGACTACATTAATGTGTGTGATTCTAAGATGCCTTAAAGTGATACGGACAAGAGTTATATCATTTGGTTTAGGTATTAGATTTTATGTTTAGACAATAAAGTTTCTTTATGATTGAATTTTATCATTTCCCATTTGGAAGGTAAAATAATCTGGCTGGTCCTATTGGATTTTTTAAAATATATAACCATATATCATGAACGTGTAAACATATATATTTTTTATCTTTATTCGTTTCAACATGTGAGAATTTGGTTGACTATTTCTAGGGCCTTGTGACACAATAGTGTGCATGCTATCACACAAGTCATGAAATTGAATCATGTGGCAGAGGGATAACCAGCCCCATATGAAGCTAATAATGTCAAGGTCTGGGATATATTAGATGGTAAGCTTTGGTTAGAGCATCTCTGAAAATGCAAGGCTTGTGGGGTCCCTATGGTCAACCATGGTGAGTATACCTGAGTATATATACTGAGTATATATACTGAGTGCGGTCCACGGAGAAACTACAAACTGAAAGCTTCTTGGGTAGTCAGGACATGATGATTTGGCATGTGAATGAAAGTTATTCATCTGGCATGAACCACCAGAAGGGTTACTGTAGCACAAATGGCAGATAATTTTAATTAAGATCACAGGAGTAATGTCTCAAGACACACACTGCGTGAAGCCCTGCTGTGTGCACATTTACTACAAACACCGAATGTCAGCGTACCGTCTAATATATCCCAGACCATAGCAGACCCTGTTTTTTAATAGATAGTCAACATTATTCGTTTCACATGAGTGTGTCCATAATATTTTTGCTTATCGGCATGTGTAAGCATTTTTTAAATATAAAAGATCAGCAGTCATCTAATGTGAAACACATGAAGTTTTATTTATATGTTTATTTGTGAGTGTGTGTGTTTAAGCACTGTTAACGGATTAAAGAAGCTAAATCTTGGGATATATTAAGGAGTAAATGAAGCCCAGCAGATGCATATCAGGAAACATTTCCAGCAGCCCATTAAAAGATTTCGCCATTACTTAGCTTGGTTGGAAGAGAGCGATATTGACGGGTATTATTGACAAGACTGCTGCTCCAGCTGAGCTGAGATGATTGATTGGAGAAGGCAAATATCAGGCTCCTTTGTCTATGTGTGACTTTTGCAAACAGAAGTTTTGCAATCTACCTTTTAAAAACTAACTGAACTTCCGTGACATCCTTGAAAAATGTTTTGGATTATGGGATTACATAGAATCCCCCCCCCTTGCCCATGAAAAGGTATTGTTCTTTTTTCTTTCTAAAAACAGAAAAACATGAAAAACATGTATGAAGAAAGTAAAAAAAAAACCTTTGAGGAAAAAATTTAAATAATGGTTTGCCATTGGAAAAATGGGGATTAATGTGGTGGTACCGCACAGGTCACTGAAGCAAATCTACTTTTTTGTGTATAATATTGTGAATAGGAAGCAAAGTGTGACTGTTACACCTCCCACTTGTTCAGCCACATTAATGCAGATCTGTTACCATGTTTGTACAATCAGCCTGGTACCTGTACCTGACGCATTGGTTGCCTTTGCTGTTTCTTCACATTTTTGTTTAGTGCCTTGACCCTCTTGCCTCATGGGGATCACACACAGGAGTATTTGCCACCCTGTATTTTTACAAATTTTGTCTTGGAGAACTCCCTGGGGTTCTGGGGCCATTCAGAATAATATTCACAGTACTCTAGGCTGTGTTGGCAGGATCATAATGGTAGATGTCAGATATGTCAGATGTTACTTTCGTACATGCAGCCCGTTTTTCAACTCCAATACATTCAGTTTTGGAAAGCCTGGATGTGGTTACTGTACAAGGAATCCCCTCAGCCTGATTCATTTCAAGTCAAACAACTAAACGTATGTACGTATCATTTATTTCATCTAATGTGTAAGCTTGTGAAATCCATTTTAATCGTCGATCAATGACAGTCCCATAAGAAGATAATGGCCTGAAAAATACCATTACTTAGCGACGTCATAGTCATTGTTACGTTATAACGCAGCGCACATGTTTGTGGTGATGCTGGCGTAAACATACCTACTGTGCTGCCAGTCATATAAAGGTATAGCATATACAATTATGTACAGTATGTAATATATATATATATATATATATATATAGATAGATAGATAGATAGAGATACTTTATTTATCCAGAAGGAAATTTAGGTGTCCAGTAGCTTATACACAGTAGTATACACACACAGGCACACATACCTATGACAAAATATTAATAAATAAAAGAACAATTGTGTGCAATTACAGTAAAGTTAGATATAAAAATTTAGTTAGATATAAAAGTTAAATATAGAAATATAAATAAAAATTAGGCGATAATGAAATAAAAAAAATACTAAAATAAAAAATAAAAATACTCGATAATGAGAAACAAACAATGTTAGTAGTTTACATATTTACTAC
Organism: Petrocephalus zakoni; assembly: GCA_026774425.1. Taxonomy (NCBI): domain Eukaryota; kingdom Metazoa; phylum Chordata; class Actinopteri; order Osteoglossiformes; family Mormyridae; genus Petrocephalus; species Petrocephalus zakoni. Next base: position 7,014,459 of record JAODKN010000042.1, read on the forward strand.
ACTAGACTGCGTTTCCTGAAGCCGCCTTAACACTGTTGTTCGCAAGTTCTACCCTAAGTTGTACCTTAACGCTCCGACATGTTTCCTGAGACCATGACCACAGGTGTATATAGTCAAGCACCCAGGCATGCAGGCTGCTTCTACAAACATTTGTGAAAAAATTGATTGCTCTGAGGAGTTCAAGCATGGTACCAAGACAGGATCCCACCTGTGCAATAAGTCCATTCCTGAAAATTCCTCGCTACTAAATATTCCAGTCAACAGTTAGTGGTATTATAACAAAGTGGAAGCAATTCGGAAAAAACAGCAACTCAGCCACGAAGTGGTAGGCCACGTAACATCACACAGCGCGGACAGTGTATGCTGAGGCGCACAGTGTGCAGAAGTGATCAACTTTTAGTCAATAGCTACAGCAGAAACTGTGAGCGAGGCCTTCTCGTCCAATATCAGTGCCTGACCTCAGAAATGCTCTCTTGGAAGAATGGTCAAAAATTTCCAGAAACACACTCCAGAACCTTGTGGAAAGTCTTCCCTGAAGAGTTGAAGCTGTACAGTAATAGCTGCAAAGGGTGGGCCAACTCCATATTAAAGCCTATGTATTAACAATGGGATGTCATTAAAGTTCATGTGTGTGTAACGGCAAGTGTCCCATTACTTTTGGCAATATAGTGTATTTAGCGTGCATTTCTTAATTCTTTCAGTCAATCCTCTGTTCATTAAAATACAAAAATATGACAGAAATATAAAATAAAGTGAGTGTCCAGTGGCAATGTGCAAATAATGTTTTTGTGGTGACATAGTAACCTGAAATATAGACATGGCAGTCTTTCCATTTTTCATTATTAGCCTTCATGACACAAGAACTCCCACCCAGCACCAGCCCCAGAAACAGTGTGTGCAGCAAGATATTATTAAGATGTAATGATTCAGTTCAGTGATCTGTTCTTCTCCAGTGCAGTGCACGGAGTGTGAAAATGCGAAGAGGGCTATACAGAAGGCCCGTGCTCTGTAATGAGCAATTACAAGGGCCACTCTGGAAGCAGACCTAACGAGTTCTGCAACATGCTTTTGAATGTCATAAAAGAAAATTTAAAAATAACCTGACTTAAATGTAGTCTAATTAAATACCACTTGCAATTAAGAATTTTCCTTCACCTCACAATGTCACAATGTAGTTATTCTGTTGTACTACATGCAATACAAAATACAACACACAGTAATTGAAAATTGATTTAAAAACCAATTCACCTTGAATTTATTCCCATTTTATTTGAAATAACACAAGTGCCTGCCATGCGCAAAGGTCTATATCATACTAAATAACTTCAAATGGGCTCACCAACTTGTCTTTTACATTAGACTATGTAAAATACATTGGCACCTGAATTTCCCCTAACTATAAGAGGATATACTACACAGTTAGTTTTGATTAAAATTATAATACCAATGCATACCCAATAATGTATGCCATGTATATTTTGGTGTTTTCAGTGAGGTCTGTTACCTGCAAAATATATGACAATGCTCTCCTATCTGTCATTTTTTATAGAAAAAAGGTCTTGTGACACTTCCAGTGGTTTGGAGGTCTTGAAGGATTTCTTTCTTTCTTTTTTTTACAGTGAGCTTTCTATTTCACACCTCGATACACGTTTCATCAAAAACTTTCCTCACTTCAGGCTGTCTCACTCTGCTATCAGAATGTCTTTTTTTGCCTTGGCTGTAAGCATTTCTTCTTTTTCCTGCTGTGCACTTTGGCTACCTTCTCTGAAGTACAGTAATGAATATCTTATGCGAACTCTGATGATGCAAGATTGGTGTAAACAGAAAAACATTTTGAAAATATTACAGCAGCCAATCTCTTCTTCATTAGCGTGGTGTAACGCATAGATACAGCTTGTAGCATAAAGGTCACTTTTGATTATCAGAGTTTATGCTCATCCTCACATCGTTACTCATTTGGCAATCTTCGATCATAAAAAATTATGATTATTTAAAAAAAAAATTCATGCAAATTTCTTTGCTCAAGAATTTCATCTTGGTTGAACTTTCTTATTAACTTTTTTTAGTATATTGTTAAAGTACAACTTTTTAAGCCTGAATTTGTCATTTTAAAGCCCATGTTCCTGATTAAAAAAATAATGACAAATCATATTTTTTACTCCTCTTTCTTTATATTGTATTTACTTAATTTTCCTTTTCTTGCTTGTTTTGCTTGTATATACTTTTAATATCTCATATTGCTATGATACAGGTTTTTGAAAACAAGAGCGTATATGGATGATTACGGTGTGCCTCCAGCGTCTGCAGCTCTCTCAGACACTGAAGGGACAGCACGCCAGTCTTTTCTTTTGGCTGTTGAAGCTCGCGTGGCTCATATTATCAGTGATGTTCATGTCTTTCTCCGCTTCATCTTAGCTTCGGAAACAGTGTACGACACCTGTTACTTTTCGCGTTAAAGTGACAGACAGTTAATTTTAATGGTATTTGGTGCAGTGTTTAAGTGACACATGGCATTAAATTCAAACGACAACTGAATGATTAGAAGAAAATTAAAGTGACAGCTGATAAAAATGTCTGAAAACAAAAATGTGGCTTACAGAGAGACAAATGGAAATTCTGTGTAATCAATAACATATAGGGGAGTCATAATAGAATAAATATTTATTTACAATTTTATGAAACATCTGATCTAATATATGTATATGTATCATGTCTAATATGCAGTAAATTACACAATAAAACATCACATCTCAAGTTTGTATACTGTGAGAGGTGTGTGGTCATTGTACCAAACTGAGTTTCCAAAAGTAGTGGACCAACACTAAATTAATAATGAAAAAATTTATGAGTATAACTTATTGTTTAACAGTGTGTTTTTGTATGAACAAGAAAGTAAATTAAACTCCTGCAATGGAGCGGTAAAAATCAATTTCCAAAGCATACGTTTTCTATTAATATTAGACTATATTTAGCTATATTATCATCCATGGCAACACTGTCTTACGAAGATGAATGCAATAACGAAAAAGAGAAGCTCAAGAAAGTAATCCCAATTTTAGAAATGAAGGACCATGCATACCTTTCTCTTTAGATTTGGGTTAGTCCATCCTGTCGTGTTCAGTACTTTAAGACAAATAGCAATAAAGTCTATTCTGTGTCCTTTAATGACATAATATATATTCCTTATATTTCATTGCATGCTTGCCATATTTTAAATTTATAAATTTCATCTTTGTTATAACCCAGTATGCCTCATCTATGACATTCTGAACACACTGACATCAATGTTAAAACTTCAGGTTTTTATTAATGACTGCACCACAGAAAATATATTGTAAAATCTGTAAATAATTTATGAGGATATCTTTTTTCCGTATGCCTTCAAATAAAAGATACCACGAAGTGTGAATTTAAATAAAAAAAATCTGGATATTTTTGAAATATTATGGCATGTCCACGTGTAGGTTCCAGGTTCACCATAAGCTCATACTGTGTAGGTGGTCATGGATGAATGGATAGATATAACTCGTTTACACTGTCAGAAAAAAAGGCCCCTCTGTGAATCGCCACCTTATTGTGGATTCCATTATTCTGCTGGGGGACTTTAATGCTCACGTGGGTAACGACAGTGAAACCTGGAAGGGTGTGGTTGGGAGGAACGGCCTGTCCAATTATAATCCGAGTGGTGATTAGTTACTGGATTTCTGTGCTAATCACAGTTTGTCCATAAGGAACACTGCATACCAGCAGGCCAAGTGGGAAGAAGCTCTGGCAGTTGCTGTAGTAAAAACTTGAGTGTGGGAGGAGTTTGGTGAATACACGGAGTCTTTCAGTGAGCCTTGTAAAGGTTCTGGCAAACCGACAGGCAGCTCAAGAGGGGGAACCAGGGCTATCTATAGCATGGGTGGGGAGCTGTTGACCTCAAATGGAGATATAGTCGGACAGTGGAAGGAATATTTTCAAGGATCTCATAAATCCCACTTATACACCTTCCTTGGAGGAAGTAGAGCTTGACAACTCAGAGGAGGACTTGCCCATCTCTATGGCTGAGGTCACTGAAGTAGTCAAACAACTGCTTGGTGGTAAGGCTCCGTTGGTAGAGGAGATTCCCCCTTTGTTCTTGAAAGCTCTTACATGGCTTACATGCCTCTTCAACATTGCGTGGATGTTGGAAACAGTGCCTTTGGATTGGCAGACTTAGGTGGTGCTACCAATCTTTAAGAAAAGGGACCGGAGGATATGTTTTAACTTCATCACGCTCCACAGTCTCCCTGGGATCACACTCCTTAGTCTCCCTGGGAAGATCTATGCCGGGGTGCTGGAGAGGATGGTTTGTCCGTTGGTTGAACCTCAGATCCAGAGGAACAATGCAGATTCTGTCCTGGTTGCAGAACACTGGACCATCTCTTCACTTTCACAAGGAAAGTGGATACTGGAGGGTTCGTAGGAGTTTGCCCAACCAGTCCACATGTGCTTTGTGGACTTAGAAAAGGCATATGACTGTGTCCCTCGGGGGGTCCTGTGGGAGGTGCACCAGGAGTATGGGGTACAGGGCCCGTTGTTGTACGCCATCAGGTCCCTGTACAACCAAAGTGATAGTTTGGTTCGCATTTCCAGCAGTAAGACAAACTTATGTCTTATACTTATACTATATACTATAAGTACTATAAGTATTGTTATACTATACCTGGGCT
>JAODKN010000042.1:7041691-7054815 GCA_026774425.1 Petrocephalus zakoni
TTTTCCAGGGACGCCCATGCATATTTCAACAAGACAATACAAAACCACATTCTGCACACATTACAAAGTCCTGGCTCCGGGGGAAGAGGATACGGGTACTTGACTGGCCTGCCTGCAGTCCCGACCTGTCTCCAATAGAGAATGTATGGCGCATTTTGAAGCGCAAAATGTGACAACGAAGACCCTGTACTGTTGCCCACCTTAAGACTTGTTTGCAGGAAGAATGGGACAGAATTACACCTGAAACACATCATCACCTGGTGTCCTCAGTCCCTAAACGTCTTGGAATGGCAACATTACAAAGTGGTAAATGCTTTACTGTCCCAACTTTTTTTTAAATGTGTTGCAAGAACAAAAATTGGAATACGTTTATTTTGTAAAAAAAAAAAACAATAAAATTCGTGAGGAACATGTTAAATACTGTGCTGTTGTATTGTTTTCAATGTAATACAAGTCAAAGTAAATTTAGAAATCACTACCTTATTTTTTTTATTTGCGTTTTCCATACTGTCCCAACTTTTTCTGTTTTGGGGTTGTAGAAATAAACCTCTCTGTGAGTGGGTGTGTCCAAACTTTTGACTGGCACTCTCAAACTCATCACACTGTGCAAGTTGTATAATTTACTTTTACCATCTCTTCCAGTAGTACGATGGACACGTTAGTGGAACATTTGCTAAAGGAACAACGTAACAGTAAGGCTGAACCAAAGAATCCGTGACTTAGCATAGAGTTGAGACATTTCTTAGCTTAGCATTTTCTCAATGTGCACCTACACCCGTCTTTACATTCACACCCGTCTTTACATTCATACCCGCTTGTCCATTCTTTTCTTTTTCTTATTTTCCCAGTAGACATAGGATATCGCCTGAGACCAACAAGTCTAAATAAGCCGCCTCGCCCTAGATGAAGCCTGTAGTTCTGACATGGGGTGCCTGGAGGCCCACTCTGTTTCTCCAAATATTTTTTTATTTGAAGCAGAGACTGGTAACCGTTACATAATAGCAGTACCTTTTTGTATAGTGTAACCAATTTTAACTGGGTCTTGTAATGCAATTTACATTTAGCGGGCACGTTTATCCAAAGTGACATACAATTGAGAAAGCAGAATCAGCCAGTCCCTGGAGCCCTTGTGAGTTAAAGGCCCCACTCAAGTGCACAATGGGGAAATCACTCCCCCAACCACGGGATTTGAACCAGCAATCTTCCGATCATGTGAGTAGCATCCTAACCTACTGAGCCATACACAATTGCTTAATTTGCAACACAGTGGGGCAACCAGAAACACTATAAATAAATATTGAACCGACCGGAATTTCTATTAAGAAACAGCTTTGAGTTGTCTAAATCATGAGCTGTGGGGTCTCAGCGGCTGTGTTTACAGAGTAACATCAGCCGTGTTCTGTGTGCCTGTGTGACCAGTAGGTGACTTCCATATAATCTCAGCCGAAATTATATTTAGAGATTTCAGCTCTTTATCTTCAGCAGGTCGGTTTATTACAAACAACATTCTCAGCTGTGTGTGCGCTTCAAATAGACAATACTTTGCCTTCCGCCTTTTCCAAGGTTATGTGAAGTACACACTTTCTCCAGTTAATTAAATCCCTTGCAGTGCACCAGATATAGGTGCAAATTCCACACACTGATTTTCCTCCAAAGTTAAGTTTGAGGTTGCTGATAACAGATGTAATCTACTGCTGATTAATATGCATTCATCTTAAGTACAGCTGATCACGTTATAGTCCATACCTGCACTCCTAAAATAAGACTATAATAACATTTGAATAAAAAAATAAATCCTTTGAACATCTGCGTTGTCATTTTCTTTTCATCAGCACGAGCAATAAACATGGCCGTCGTAGCAACACCGTCAGGGGTGATGTTTACAGCAGTGAAAATCAAGTCAAATGGCATCTCCCTTGATGTTGCGTATGCTGATCAGATGCCAAACAGGTAGCCCTTAAGTGCACTGTTTGAGTCCTCTGTCCTCACCTCATAAGAAACAAATATTAGACAGCAACACACAAAAAGACACTGCAGCTCAATCAGATACCTTAATAAAATGTAAACTCAAAATTACCATCCTGTGCATGTGTTTGTGTGGAAACCATAATGTTGATCGATAAAGCTGACTAGACGCATGTGTGCAACTCTGATACTTACTGTTGAAAATGATGCTTAGCTGACCAGCTGCTGTCTATGGTCAGTGACAGCACTCTCCATCACACTGGCACCCTCCTATCTAACTGACGATACGCGTAAGCCATGACAGGTAGTCTGCCGTGAAATTCTGTTTGCCCACTTTGTTAGAGACCCGGGACTTAATAGGCTGTAACTCCACATAGCACCCAGTGACCCTGGAAATCCATCTCTTCATTATGCTGTGAATCAGGCTAATGTTCTGTGTTCTGTGTGGCGGTCAAACTCACAACCCAAGAGGCAGAACCACAGCCTGCCCATTTAAAGGCTAAACACTTTTTTTCACAATGGTCAAATACATCTTGGGAAAAGTTCATGGGAAAGAAGCTTCCTGCCGAGGTTTCTGATTCCACCAAACAAGCACACTCAGAGTAATCCACTTCTACTAGGAGCCACTTTTTGAAATCAGAATCTGCAGAATCTGGGCACCACATAGTTGTACCTTCCGGGTCTGGAATGGATAACAACTCTCATTTCTCCATTTCAGCTACCTGCCCAGTGACCTGAAAGTTAGATTGGTCATTGATGCCACAATGGTGCCTGTGGGATGAATTGCCTATACCATCCCACCATCCTAAGAAATTACTTAACTTGGGTCTCTGTCTGTGGCTTAGGGATATTTCTAATAGCCTCCAACTTATTTACTTGTGGCTACCTACGTGATATTCAGGAACCTCGTCCCTCTTCCATAAACTTCTGGTAAGTGGCTGAGGCCCTGTCAAGGCCAAAGGACATCGTCCATAAGCAGAAGTAGGCCAAGAAGTGTTGAGAAGCAAGGGTGTAGATGTGGGTATGAAAGAGAGATACAGCATCTGGCCACACACTACCACACCACAGGGATGAGAACCTGGGTGATACCTCGGATGGAGTTGAACAGTGTGAACTTTTGCCAATGGCTAGAGTGCCAATCCTGCCACTAACCCACACATGTTCCCTGAAGTTGGAGGTCCTTCTTGCAGGATGTTGGTTAACATCATATACAGGGCAAAGCAATTGCAGGTTAAGGGGCTTGCTCAAGGGCCCAAAGGAGTAGAATCACTCCCAGCATTCAGGGGATTTGAACCAGCAACCTTCAAATTGCTGTTAGAAATCCCTAACCTCAGAGACACCACTCCACATGGATGGTACTGATATATCTCTGCCAATAATATGGGATTACTGTGTGTTTAAGAGGGCAGAGGGTTTGGGGCAGATTTGGTCCTTACCAATGTTAAAATCAAACCAACGCCTTTGTTCAGAAAGCAATATATACCCTGGCGTGTTCCTCCAGTCTGTGCATAGACCTGAAGTGGTAATCAGGTTACCTGTTCCAATCATCTCCAGATAATCAATTTGTAGCACTGGTAACTGTCAGAGACGGCAATTGAAATTGTCAGGGATGCGCAACTTTAGCTTGAGTCTTTTCCCCGTATCTTTTTCAACACTTAAAATGATTAGTTATACTTATGTGGAGAATTGGGATTTCGACAAGCAAAACAATAGGACAGAGCATCTGGTGCAGTTGATCATGATTTATTTATAAGACGCTGGGATCTGATTGACAATATGGGATGTGGGGATCCCCAAATCAGACCCACAGGTGGCGCATAAAATCTGCACAAACAAACTTTCTAAAATGAACAAAGCGAAAATCAGTACGGTCTATTTGTGCTTATGCAACCGAAACAGCTCTCCTGTTGATCATTTTAGGAAGTGTTATTGTTTGCAGCTGCTCAGTTTCTTTTTTTCCCAACCACACTAGAATTTCTCTGTGCGACTGAAGTCTGGCTTTCCTTTGTTGCACACAGTGCGTTAAGCGCTTGCATCACTGCATATATATTTCAGATCGAGTGCATGTATTAGGAAAAATCCCCAGGAAATACACTCCGGATGTGATTCCAGTCAAGCGCGCATTTAAGGTCACCAATTCACTGTGGGCTGTGCATAAAATCCAGAGTTGGGAGCAGTGCAAGCTTTGGTAACGAAAAGCTAGATATAACGCACAGCTCTTGATGTGTGCTTGGAGACAACACTAATACTACTAAAACCAAAGTTTATTACATTCTGTTAGAATGTTTTCTCCATGTGTTGCTGTAACACTTAAACTGTAACATCGTGTAAATAAACATATCAATACTCCCCTGGTACTGTTATAGCATTTAAAAAAAAATAGCAGACCTCAGATAATGCCAACATATTTCAACAGTTATTGTGGCACGTAATTTTACAAAGTACTCGGGTAATACAATTTACTGATAAAGTTTTTTTTTTGACAAAGTAATAGTATTTTTCTATTGTTAAGAGATATGGTTGTCTAGTAAAAGTATTTCAATCGATACTAGTAATGAAATTTATAATAGAAAACTTCTTATGTGCTACTCAAGAGGACAAGGGGGCGTGAGGGTTGAACGTATTAGAGTCACTGCATAAGAGGCTTGTTAACAGTGTATAGAGGAATTTCTGAAGCAGAACCTGATTATGAACATTGCGCTATAATACTCTGAGAGTAAGTTGTCAACTGGTGCATTGCAGAGCGAAAATGATTATTTGTCACCCCCAACTGACTGTAAAGGTAGGTATCGGAAATGGGAATCATTTTGTCACGAAGAACAAGCAATTATATTCCGAAAGAGGCCGTCCAGCCATCATGCCGCAGTGATTGTGATGCTGGGGGAGCAGCCGTGATGAGACTGAGGGAAAAAAAAAGGAGAAAGTGCGCTGGCAGGTAGTGCGCTGCCGCTGCCGGCGTTGCGTAAGCATGTCAGCCGTCTCCCGGCGCAGCTGATGGATTTTGATCTCCCGCAGAAATGAGCCCCTTGTCAATAATGCACGTCGGCAGCTGTCGCTAGGGCTCGGATGAACTTGGACAAACAATCCCTGTCCTTATCCTGCCACAGATAAGCGACTTCTAAATTTGCTCGTCTCGCTCACATTACCAATGATGATTTAAAAAAAAAAATACAAGAAGGAAAATGTTATTACCAGGCTTTTTCATTTGCGGGCCTATATATGTAATATGACCTCATTATAGAAAGTGTGTACTATTTTTTTTTTCGCCAGGCCTGTACCCTTTGAGGTGTCCTGTGCGTGTCAGTGCTCTGCGTCGCCTCGCCAGCGCTGCCCATGTCCGAACGCTGCGTGTGTTCATCTTGCAAGTTGAATTTCTAGCCTTGTTCTCTTCTTCGCTCTAGACTTTGGCCTGTAAATCAGGTGCATTATGCTCAGACTATTTTCAAGTAGGTTTTTCTTGTCTCTGTTCCATTCCGCACATTTGTTGTTATTCGTATTATACGCCGAGGGGCGGAAGCAGGTCATTCTTCTACCTTGTGATTTTGATTTATTTGTTATTCTTATTTTCTTGCGTGTGTTATTTGAAATCTGTTTGCTTTCGCCGTTGTTTTGTTTTTGCTTGGAAAATATTTGTTTTGGCACTTCATTCATCCATCGAACCAGCCATCATCCATAGCTGCCTAATCAATACACCGTCAAAATATTATTTTGGAAGTATTTTTCGTTAACTTTAAACATCAGGATAATTTGTAGTAGGGGTGTCACATGTGAATGAAACAACTGCACTACTTTCGGTGTAACAGCTGATTTAACTTTTTTTTCTCAGACTAATGTGCAGGACTTATCTGCAGAAGCAAATTTTTCATACTGTAAAATACACTTTGCAAGAGAGCTAATGGCTTTCAAAGGAGACCTTTTTAGCACAAAAGACTGGCATCTCTCAACCAATCAGAACTCCCTGACCAGTAATAGGTATGCGTACAATACACAAGGATGTCCTTGGCAACACTGACTCACATGCGCGCACAACCCAATACATGGTGCGTTACCATGGGACCCAGGGTTTAGATAAGGTCAGATCTTCAGCAGAGGAGCACAACACATGTGGACAGTTTGACACATGTACAGCCATTCAAGGCTGATGCTCTTCTGTTCTGTGAATTGTTTACTTTTAAAGACCTATGCGTCAACACCACCGTCTATCACGTAATAGAAATTCCTACAAATGCTTGTCTGAGAGCACCATGGTTCAGATCCCACCTTCTGGTGCTTTTTCACTGGTTGCCCCCTGTCAGTGGCAGACACACGTTTCAAACATTAAGTGTCTTGTGGCCATAAAGCAATGTGAAGCACAAGGCATACCCATGTCGCGCTGGAAAAAAAAAATCAAGCGAAACATTTCATAGTTGAGACATGACGACCCGTTAAAAAAACCTCTCTCCCTGAGTAATTCCTGCGTAAATCTGAATGCTGCATGTCGTTCACCTCTGATACTGTGAATGTTGTGTTGCACGGAACAGCCTGGATAGGATTGACCTACATCTGCTGCACATTATCTAGCTAAGAGATTAGATTTAATAGGATAAATGGAAGGATATTGTATGTTCAGTGCCATGTTTTATATGCCGTTTGATACCTTTTTAGCATTTCGCAGCTTCAAGGAAAAAAGTTTGGCGTAGAAAGCATGGTCTTTCTTATGGCCAAAGTTATCATCTCCCAAAGGTCAAGCCAAACATGAGACAAGTAGTTTCGTAGAACGAATCAATAACACAAGGAACAGAAAATTCTTACAGTAATTTCCCTGTGGGATATTTTCAGTGTCACGGATTTTCACTGGAATATGAATGCAGAATTTACCAGAAATAGCATTGTAGATGACAGTGTGATGGCGAGAATTAATAAACTTCTATGTAACACAAAGACAGCTTTTATCAAGTAAAGCATATGCAGAATTTTTCAGTTGCCCAAAGCCCAGGTTATGTGAGTAATCCTTTTCAGTTTATAGGGATTTATAGGTAAGAGCACAACTTTTAGTGCATTTCTTAAATAATTACTTTTGAATGTATTTTCCATAACTGAATGACTGTCAGTTGAACCATAAATTCCTTTCAGGCTGGGTAGTTGGGTTCTTCCACTACTTTTTAGTCTTTTTGATGGCCAATTTTTATGATAAATGGAATTCTTCACTTTGCTTGGCCCATCTTGGCCTCCATAGCTTGGGGGGTCAGAGCACAGCATCAGCCAGCGTGCAGTGCCCCTGGAGCCGTGGGTTAAGGGCCTTGCTCAAGGGCCCACGGACATGTGACTGTTCTACTGGAGGTGGGGCTTAAACCGGCCCTTGTCTCTTGTGGGCAAATATGTTTGGAACTATGATGACTGACTTTCAGTTTCTACATCAATTGCGATAATTCAGACTGCGTTTTAAAAATCCTTCATTAGCTTCAGACTGGGGTCATGGTCAGTAGAAAACAAATAGGACCCTTTAAGTTCACATCATTGAAAAGCAGGCAGTGTGTTCCAGAGAAAGGCCCATATATCTTTACTAATGTGCCTTCTCAGGGTCACCCGTGAGGAAACTGAACAGAGTTTTCTGCATTTGAAATCTCCTATCAACAAATTTTATGCTTCTTTACCCTCATTCACACAGGACCTGTGCCCAGTACTCAGACCCCAGTTTCACACAGACATGTTGCACTGGGAGCCTTCTAAGGACCACAATGCCATGCATTCAGAAATTAGATGAAAATAAAAAAGCATTTATATTTATTTATTCAGACTGTGATTGGCCAGACTGTGAATAGTCTAAGCACATGGTTTTCAGCTGAAAGGAACAGGATGAAAAACCCTGTAGCAGAATTAATTTCTATATTTTGTTTTTTAGGTTTGCTGCAACCATCATGGAAAAATTAGTACTGCAATATCACTGCATTCAGTATTCAAACCCAGTACCGATCCTAGCCAACGTGGCAGTTCTAAGTGAGCTTCACCACCGGCGTCCTCAAAGGCAAAGTCGACACCCCCTCAGAAGTCTGCGCCCTAATCGGCTACCTGCGCTGCTTATATGATTGATAAACCTTGTTCAAACAGCATGAAAGGGAAAGTCTGAATGTTTTCTTGCTGCATTTATATATTTATATATATATATATATATGCTGTGGATTATGTGCATTATATATATATATATATATATATATATATATATAATCTTATTTATATACTTTTTAATATGATTTCTATAAATTGTGGATGTTCTCTCCATCAGCTGTGATGAACTTGTGCCATAGTAAAATTAACACAGATCTTAGTAATCCCGAGTACAGTGCAGCCTTTGAGTAAATGGCCGAACATTGTAAAATGCCAAGGAGATTAAATATCATGGCAGCAGTCCAATAGCCTCTTACCTAATGACTGTCTTTACTTGTAAATTATGTAGAAACTATGCATTTCCAGGTTGTCTGATGCATTTTAAAGGCTAGCTGTAGCTGCTTCATTATTTCATACACAATCCATTAGTCCAAGAGCTCCCTCTGCCAGATGTTTTTAAAATTACCCCTTGTGTTATGTTTCCAAGCCCATTTGTGAATTTAGCAATATTGAATTAATTTCACAGCACAAAATAATTTTCCCTACTATTGATGTAATCTTTTATAGAGGAAGTTTCAATTGATTTAATTGAGTTCCTCATTCTTTCTCTCCATCTCTTTCTCTATCCAACTGTGTTTGTCTGTGTGTGTCTGTATGTATACGTGTGTGTGTGTGTGTGTGTGTGTGTGTGTGTACATACATATATTACATATACACACATATGAGAACTGTCATGCACGGGCTGAACAAAGGGCTTTATTAACTAAAATAAGATTTTATTAACAAAACAGGCAAAGCAACCGGATACCTGGGTGTCTGAATCAAACAGCTACAATGACTGGACTCAGGAGCACTGGACTAGATGGCATTTATAAGGATTACAACAAGAGGCCGCTGGGGTGAGTTAACATGAGAGCCTGAATGAGATGTAAGATTAACACATACCAGGTGTGGCTTGTTAGACAACATACATAACTCCAGTGTTATTGCCTTAACCTTTGAAAAGACTTAATTTCCAAAAAAAGATGGGACATATGCAGTTATAGTACAAATTACATCCGGAATCATATGCTGGATGTTTTAGTGTAATTTTTTCTGTAAAATGATTTTTTTTATTATCTATCTGCCTAAAAATTAACAAACATTTCATGTAATGTGATATATATGTTTTGATGAAAAAGCTGGATCAAAATGGGTCGTCAGTTTTTGCTCAGTTCTACAGAAATATTCATCCTACTTGGTTCTTTTCATGTCGCATAAAATGTACTGCTGAAGGGTTTGTTCTTATGTTAGGTGTGGTTCCGGTGTTCTCCCAGCTATCATGTAGAAGGGAGTGTCTTCACAAATAATCGTTTTAAGCTCATAAGGTAATATTTTGGGTGTAGTGCAGTGGTTTGCCTCACTCCACCACAAAATGTCCACTTACCAAATTCAATTTTCAGAAAGCACAAATGTGACTTGAAAAATAATACTTATTTGATTGCATTTGTTAAATTTGTTCATCCAATAATTTCACAAAACATTATCCATCCATCCATCCCCTGACGCTGCTTGTCCTATCCAGGGTTGTGGGAGGTCCAGAGCCTGTCCCTGAGGTACAGGGAACAACCCAGGATGGGGCACCAACCCGTGGAGGGGCACACACCTATGGGCAATTTGGAAACTCCAATTAATCCCAACATGTTCTTGGACTTTGGGGGTTAAGGTTAGGTTAAGGGTTAGGAGCACCTGGAGAAAACCCCACAATTGCACAGGGAGAACAGGGTATCTATTTATTGAAAAATTTAACTTGTACCATTAGATGGCAGCATTTACCAATCGACTCTGACCTTGTTTTACAGAAAAAAGTAGTTCTTATAATTACCTTATATTGTATATTCCAGTTAGCCAACCAGTGCTGGTAAATATTTGTAATAAATAAATAAATTATAGCGATTCTTTTAATCCAAGGTCAGATTGTATAATTATGTAACACACAGCAGCATTTTATGAAATCAATTAACCTTTTGCAGCATTTTGGCATTTTGCCTGAGGTCCCACAGCTCTTGTGTTAACACAACTATAGTGATCACTGTACTAGCGCTGAAAGATTACAGTCGATATGTTACATTCTGTCAGATCATGAGGTTCAAAGCACTCATGATTCCTTATCCAGATCTGCTTCATGGTTTGATAGACTCAAAGGGCAGCTGCTTGAAAGACTGAAAGTATTCTAGGGAAATTGGTCCAAGAAGCATATGGCAATGGGCTACGTGTGGCTCTGTCAATTACCACTTTGTACTTATGATTGGAATGTCCCTGGTTCAAATCATACACTTAGCAGAGTGATATTATTTTTGATATCGTAACCCCAATGGTTCCACAGACTGACTTATCCTGCTGTCCCTGGCTTGTACGTAACTTGCTAAATAAATGCAAAATATATTTATTAATATGGAGCCAGTTTTGCAAAATGTATTTTTAAATTTAGAGAGTACAAAGATAATTAAACAAAATCCACTATGCTACACGTATATTTACAGTATATGTGCAAGGTGGAAGTGACTCATCTAAAAAATAAAAGTACAAAAATGCATAAAAGTGATTTTCTGCTGTACTTGACCTCAGGAACATCCAAAAGTCAGCAAGCAGACAGGAACTCAGTGGGTTAAGCCTCTGCCTCTTATTGGAAGGTTGCTGGTTCAAGCCTGGTCTTGGGGTGACTGTGAGCCCTTGAGCAAGGCCCTTGGCCCCCAGCTCCCTGGGCGCTGCATGAGGTGGCTGCCCTTCACAGCCAAGCTTGCCCTCATGGGGGGAGGTGAAAAGAGATTTTCAATAAAAGTATCTACTATTATTACTTGGTTTGTTATTGTCTTTCCACATGCGAGAAAGAGCAGGTTCCCACTTCAACATGTCCAAATCTGTTACAGCCTGTTAACTAAACAGACTAAACAGGCAAAACAGACTTGTGCCGTTCTGTAATGTCATTAGAATGTTCACAAATGTAAAGAAAATTATTGTAAGAACTTTAATATGCCCATATAATCATAATAAATTATCAATATAGCATAAAATTATGTCACTGATAAACTATAGGTAATAGCAAAAAAAGACACCCCTTAGTTGTTCTGTGACAAAATCTTTATTGACCAGTGTCATCAACACAACATTGCACTTCATTTTTAATTAATTTTTTTATTGTTTCTGCATATCAGCAGAAACAGCAGCAAATACACTATTTCTGGCAATTAATTTAAACATGGTTCATTGTAAATTTTAATTTAATAAAAGAATGCTAAACTAATGCAAAAAAAAACCCTTTAGTATAAACACTTTCACACACATATGTTGTGCGATCATTACTGTTTAAATGCACTTCAAAAAAATGCAATATTACAAAATAAATATTCCACATATTTAAAATTCTTACAAATAAGCAGGACGAGCTTATTCCACAGCGTACGTAAGGAATTCTTATTTTTTTTGTCTGATGCACATCTTCTTCAGGCTTTCATCTTTATTATTCCTAGATATAAGAGAAATATGTTAATACATAATCAATTTAGTTGAAGAGTCATTGAAGGATTTTGCATTTAGGGGTGATGGTGAGGTGATCGCTTACCTCTCCCAACACCTACTCATGCGCTTGCCTTGTCTTCCAAGTGGATTTAAACACACTTTCATGTTGTCCCTTTTCAATGTGACACTGTGACCGGCAGAATGACAAACAATGAGAAATGGCATCCTGGTATCGACACAGCAGTTTTCTCTGCATTTCACCTGCTTTGTTGAACTACAGTCCTATCACACCGCAGCAAAACTGACTCTTCAGATTAAATAGTATTACGACATTCTGAAGATGCATCCACACAAATCTGTTGGCATCAGTGAAAACTGTGTAAGGAATAAAATCCTTCATGTGGCTTCTCCTTCTACACTAATTGAAAAGGCATACCGGTAGTAACATACTTACATTATTTCCTCATTTTCGCAGTGTCCATTTTTTTCTTTAATTTCAAATGTCTCCATGGGTTCTAAAACAAAAAGGGTTGTCTCTGGACACATACATCTTTCAGGTGGTATATAGGCACTTACTTCAAGGTGACCTGTAATGACAGAACAAAAACAACTTACTTTTACATGTTAAAGATATATAAACAATGCACACAAAATGTTATTAGTTTCGTGCAAAATAATTGCTAAAAATCAGCAAAGGCAGTAGGCTTTTTGTTGCAAAAATCAGAGATGCTATGCCTGTATAATAACAATGTAGAGTCAGAATGCTTGCCGTCTTACTCTGGAGTAGCAAGCATGCCAGGGAAGGAAGGAGAAGGCAGCCAATTCTGAAAGTGAGCTCCATTGTTGAGTGTCAGACTGAAGTGAAGCCTGATTCGACTGCCTTTTATACTCTGCAGTGGATGCTCTTCCCAGCACCCATGGCTTTCCGTGGAAACCAGTTTGTGGGATTTCCAAATTCTTACTTTTCTCTTTGGCTTCCCGACAAGAATTCTGCAGTGCTGGCAAGTCTCCAAGACAACTGCACATACACAAACCCCAACCACATTTTTTTTCAGCACTAAACTAACACTGTGCAAACAAACTGCGTACAAATAATAAAGAACTTTTTTTCTTTAATTTTCAACAGTGACATTTTTTATTTTTACTTTTCCAACAAAAGTTTCAACAACTTTTCGATACTGTTTTTCATTTTTTTTTCATTATTTATTTATAATTCAACATAAGGGGTTGGGGGGTGTGTGATTGTATATGTGTGTGTGTGTGTGTGTGTATATATATATATATATATATAAGATATATGATGAATAGGGATATCTTGCATTATCCTGCATTACATTTGTAAATTTCAAAAATAAGGGCAAACATTTGATACATATTAGTAACACTTTCTATGAAGCCCATATTCATAAAGCCTAATAGCTGTTCTCATAATTCATTGTAATATATTCATAAAGTATCATAAATATGGCTATAACTACTTTTAAAAAGACATATTATAGTCATGTACACTCACCTAAAGGATTATTAGGAACACCATACTAATACAGTGTTTGACCCCCTTTCGCCTTCAGAACTGC
>JAODKN010000042.1:7054915-7066296 GCA_026774425.1 Petrocephalus zakoni
GTGAAGTCCCTTTGCCTAAAGTGGGGATTGGGCCTGACACAGAGATCTGGGCTGGGACATGCTGAAGAATGTCCATGGGGTATCTGAAGTCCCTTTTGTGTCATTTGTAGCAACAGGTACAATAATTGTGTCCGTGCTCGGATGGTCCGTTAACACTTGCGGCAATGTCTGGGCTATATCATTAACTGTAGCATTAGGTAAGCAGACAATTAAAAAAAAATTGCTTTTAACATGTCTTATTATGTGGTCACCTACTAACAGGCTGGCAGGGTCACTTTGCTCGCCAGAGTTTTATATTAGCTCGCAATACATTCACTTGTTCTGCCAGGTGACGCCTTAGAAACGTAGGGATTAAAGTAGTTTTTATGGTTACCTAATGTATCAAAGTTTTAATGTCGCGCGATCTACCCGCACTACCTTTGCGATCTACTGGTCGATCGCGATCGACGTACTGGGCCCTGCTTTAGAGGATGTCCATGTTGTGGAAAAAAGGGAGGATGCTGTCAGGCTGGACGTTGATGTCTTAATCACTGGTCATGTGTTGGACGCTCAGTTAGACATTTCTGTACAAGATCCAGATAAGTCAAGTCCAGCAATGTCAGCGTTACTTTTCTACTTTTAGATCCATCCATCCATCCATCCATCCATCTCCTACAGCTTTTCTGGGTCGGGTCGTGGGGGCAGCAGCCTAAGCAAGGAAGCCCAGACTTCCCTCTCCCCAGCCACTTCGTCCAGCTCTTCTGGGGGAATCCCGAGGCATTCCCAGGCCAGCCGAGAGACATTCAGCATTTTAAGTTAACATGTCAACAAGCATCCATAAATAAAACAGCATTTGCCTGACTGATACTCATGTTAGTCCAGGTGTTCCCAACCTATCAGTGTTTGTGGACTGGTTTACTTGCCATTAAAAACTTGAAACTATAACCAAACCATTGAAGCAGTGCATTACATTATGTCACTCATGCAGCACTAGTGGTTTTAAACTTGACAGTTCAGGATCACAAAATCAGAAAACCAATGATGTAATTATGCAACACATAGACATAGAGTAACTGTAAAACCAATGCACATTATTCATGTGTGATAGACATAGAGTAACTGTAAAACCAGTCCACATTATTAATGTGTAATAGACATAGAGTAACTATAAAACCAATGCACATTATTCATGTGTGATAGACATAGAGTAACTGTAAAACCACATTATTCATGTGTGATCAATCACAACTCCACTAATGAAACTGGAGTGGTGCTAACATGGTGTTAAATCGTGAGTATGCAGCTAGTCTTTGATGACAAGTAGCTCAATGACTCTGTAGAACCATCATCATAAACACTAAACAGTTCATAGATCTACGTTATTGATACTGTTATTGCTATTTCAAGAGATTTTGTTAACTACATGTTGAAGTATCAGGCTTTTGATCCTCTGTCTACCTTTTATTAAAGTATAATGATCATGAACAGATTTTTCAATAATTTCTGAGGTTCATTGTTTTACTATCAGGTACAAAATTTTAATCCATGGACAACTGTACAAAAGAGTAGGTAACTGGAGAAATATATACAAAGACAGATCCTCATAACCTGCTGAAATTAAGGTGTTGGGATTTGTGGCCTCCCAGTCAATACCTACCTGTCAAGTCCAAGAGTGTAGTATGGCATAAAGAATTCTTGGAAAATGGGTAAACCCCTACAGGGACATTATTTGAGAGATTACAGCAGTGGCTATGTGGAGTTCGGACAAACACAAGGAACAATTTCTGGACTTGGGAACACAGATCAGCTGTTGGGGGATAATGTGTTATTTTCTTAATATCTTGGAATGCCCTTCCTATTTTGTTTATTAAGGGGGATGTTATACAGTTATGTTGTAAATATTTTGTAAATGTGGGTGAATAGTGATGATACCTGCTGTTTGGGTTATTGAATCGCGGTGAATGGCCGATGCACGGTAATCACGTGATAACCGATAAAGGTACGCAAGTGTTGGGGAATCAGAAGGAGCTGTACTTGGAGGGACGTGCTCACGTTAAGAAGGGTGTTAGTGCCATATTCAACGGTGTAACGTCTCCCAAATTTCTGGGCAGAAGGCAGACACGGTAATTACGAATAATATGTTTATTTTCGAATCATAATGTTTATTTTATTTCAGTTTTCACGGTATTGGAATTAAGATAATAAATACCCTGTAAACATCAGTCGAAGCGTGGTCTAATTGGTACCAGAGGTAAAATCTTGCGAGTAGTTACACATAAGGTATATACAGGTATACACTGATTACCCCAGGGAGACGGGTGAGACTGTTTTAGGAAACGGGATGGCCAGCTGGGGAGACCTCTGCTGGCCAAACGGGAGCAGAACGGGGCGGAGGGAGACAGCACGTGACAGCCAATCACAGATTATAATGTTAGACAAATAATGTTATAATGACTAGACAAAAAGCATTAGGTGTCAAGGAAGAATGCACTAACACTGTAACCTTAATATACTCAGAGTATTCCAACAAAACACTAAGATTAAGGTTTTTATGTCTAAGATTAAGGTTTTCTCTTTTGCCTGTTTTTCTACCACAGAGATATTCAAAGTCTCATTGTGACTGATGTAAAACAAAACTAACGGGGCCATTAGTTGTTTATATACCACAAAATATGGTTCTCTGCATAGCTTTCAGATGCTTGTGAAAGCAAGCCTGCTCTTAGTCATATTTGCAGCTTTCCGCCTTTTCCCCTTAGACCAGCTGTTGTTTATCCTTCCTCGGTCAGACTCTAACTCTCCTGGGGTCCATCTTACACTCGCAAAGCTTTTGGGTCTGATGTACAAACTTCGGCAGAGGATTAAAAGACATTCCGTTGAGTAGGTTGATTTACGAGCATGATGGGATGCTCTGGAAAGAAACGGCCCTGACTGGAATCGTGGCTCGAGACCTCCCAAATGTGTACGGAAAAGGCATTACTTGACATGCTTTTTATAGTGACTTTTTTTATTAGTCGCCGAGGCTACGGAAATTATACGATCCCATATTGCAAATAAAAGGTTTTCTAGTTCACGGAAGTGATGAGGCAATGTTGCAGTAGTAATATGCAATAATTACCAATTTATTGTTATTTTTTATTATTACAGGAAAGACACCCAGTAGTGATTATTTGGAATGTCGACGTTACGTTTTGTATGACAATGTTATCTTGTAGCAGCATACAATTTTCTGCATGACCGTTTACGGAACGGTTTGCCTAAGTAACAGGAACGCCGGCGTAAATTGCATAGTAATGAACATTCGCGCTAACTGACGCTAGATGACACTGTTGTATATTTCTTTACGGGCATTGTAACCTAACCTTATTGTCAGTGGTCTGCTTCAAATTTCTGTTCGTTTTTTATGCTGCGGGGTTCCAGTAAAATGCGTTGAGTATAACTGCATTTCATGTTTCTGTTTATTTAATGCATTTCTTTTACTTCACTTACTTATTAAATTTACTTTGTAACCTTTAGTGCTACATATATCTGTACCAAACTAAATAGTATATGGGGAGCGGTGTTAATTTATGGTATATTTGTTTTCCTGAGTTGCAACCCAATGTTCTGCACATATGATGGTTTTTTAGAAATATTTTGTCAAAACAAAAATGTACTACAATTATCCAGTCATTTAATTGTTTCGATTATAGGACAATATATTCTTCACGTTAATTTAATATGGCTTCTGTTCATTGTTGCTTGCATAAACATATTTATGGGGCATGGACATTGCACTCTCTAAAATCTGTTGTTTTATGCTGTGAACTTACTTTCACTGAGTGAGAATCTCTCAGTCAGTTAGCGCGGAGAATACCACTATTTTCATTAAAATAACAGTGAAATCATTGGTCACAAACAGCCAGTTACCTTTTAAAAAATATCGTTGCAACACTTTCGACACACGATTCACTAGGCAGTCTGATTTACCTAAATGAAACGTATGGCATTATTATTATCAATAGGTTAGTATTATAAGAGGGTTATCTCAGTGCGACGCAATTTAATTTACGTAGGCCTATATTTTGATTTATTGGGTTAGGCCTCATGTTAATGAAACATCAAACTGAAGATATTAGCGCCTATTAAACTGAAAATAAAGTTGGGGCAAAGTGCTTTGGTATTGGTACATTTGTATTCAAAGGATCGATTGAATCTTCTACAATAACTCTTAACAGTCTTCAACAGGTTTTGCTCAAAATTTCGCCTGTAGCAAGATCAAGGGTCAAATGAAATCTATTTCAAATAATTCGCGGAATGTAACGACCCGAAGCAACGTTAAACTAAAGTTTAATGTAATTACCGAGAGACTAGTCGTATGACACATTAGTGTAACTTTCACTTCTAAGTTTAAAGCTGATCCAAAAATAATGTTTTATTTCCACAAACCTTAACCTAAGACAGTTTCTCCACACAATTTCAATCTCCAAAAGCCCACTGCTCGAATGATTTTTACTTTTATTCAAGATTCTCAGAAAAAGTTGTCTTTCTTCTCAGATCTGGGACACAACTAAACAAAAAAATAAACCGACAGAGGAAAAAAAAAAAGAAAAAAACTTTGCTTCTCACAGAGAAGACGGTCCCCCTAAAGAGGAAAACAGGATCCACTTTGAAGTCTAGCCCCTGCTGACTAAAGGTCAAAATAATAAATGTAGACCCAATTGAAGCGTTCAGCGCTGACAAAAGAGGCAAAACGTTACATTTTGGCAGAGGGGGTCCCTCATGGCGTGATAAACTCATTTAAAAAAAGCATAACCAAAGGAGAGCCGCCAGGGGTCCCTGATTAAAAAAAGAACATTCAACTGATCAGACAGTCAAAACTGCCCCGTTTTTCCTTTCTTCCATCCATAACAGTCGCCTTCCAGTCCGTTTATTTTAATAGTACTGCTGAGTCTTCAATTAAAGAAGGCAACATAGAAATTGCCTCCAAATTACAAACTCATCAAAGTCTGCATAAACTACCTTTCATTGGTAGCAGCTCTCCATTCAGAATAGCACTATACGCTACTCCTACTGAAGCATACCGTGGCCTTATTTTATTTATTTGTTTGTCCTTTATTATTTTATTATTTTTTGCATTGGCGCCCTAAACAAGTAAATTAATACTTTGACTGAGTTTAAATGCAAGCGACCGCTCCTTTGACTTTCCCTGTCCTGATTTCGCATGAAAGTGACACGGAGAAACGCCTTTGATCTGACGGATAGATTCCTGTAGTATATTCAGTGAAAATATAGGAATGAAGTGATGTCCGTGTGCCAGTTTTCACCCTTGTGATAAACGGCGCCTTCGCGCTTCAAACTAGTCAGTTAGAATGCTGTTTCAGACCTGTAGATACCTAATATTTGATAACAAAGATTATAGCACTTACGTCGAAAACTTGAATTTATATATAAAGACGTATTTATCTAGAATGTAGTTCTATGAAACGTCGCCTTGTATGTGTGTACACGTTATATTTTTATTGCGCGTAAGCGACATTAATATTTTTTAATGAATGGGAAATAAATGTCATATATCAATTATGTCTATAAAAACCGTGAAACGGTGCATGCCTTCTGATATATCAGTAAATTATTCAGTTTCTCAAACCATTAATTCAACTTTGATGATATTTTTAAGTTACCCCGGATTCACAAAGAGTATTTTTAAAACTAAATACCTAAGGACCGGGACGAGGATACTTAAGTGATAAATCTCAAGAAACGTCTACAAGCGCACGTTTCATAACGTAAAGTTAGAGGCTAAGTGGAAACAATGATGCTTTACAAATTATCCTCACTAGAGGGCTTTAAAGCGTTTATGATTCCAGACAGGCTCTTCAACTGTTTACTAGATCATTGAATGAGGCTGCAGTGCTCTATAAACGCACTATATCTGGGATATAGGACCCAAGTTGGCTTAAAGCTTTGGTAAGCCTTTCGCAAAATGTTTTCTGACCTCCACCCCTTCCAACACTTTCTCAAAAGCCCCAAAACATGGCCACCTTAGACTCCTGTCCCATTTAATCAGTTTGCTGTCTTTCTCTAAGATAAAGTCGCTGGTGAAATTGCCAGTGTTGAAAGCTCATAGTAATTGGATGAAGAATCACTAATAAAACGGTATAATATTCATTTTCTTTGAAGGACCATATGTTTCTGTTTTCTGTTAGCTGAATGATCGTGTGTATAGATACACTGCTTACAGTGGTGTGATCACATGTAAGCACATGCTGCTGCGTTCAGGAAGCCCACTGACATTGTTGTGTTACATTATATATATATAATCATAACTGATTTGTTGTGCACCATCATTTTCAGTTGTATTATTTTTTTTAACTGTACAAATCATAGAGAGAAAGTGGAGTTATCATTAATGAACATTAAACACATGCTTAAGTTTTTTGCTCTTCGTAATACATGGATCTTTGTTGTAACATAAAATATTTTATAAGACATAATATACCAGTCACAGAAAGAAAAGTAATAACAAAGCTTGGTGTTGTTCTTTTACACCATAAAACATTTACCTCGTAATAAGATATTAATATTTTTAGTACCTAAATTGATTATGTTCATTACGAGACTTTTGTTGTTTATTATTTTTTTATATTTTTAACTGATGTGTCAAGCAGTTGTGTACATTATCCATGCTTTTTTATTTAATTTGAATTAATTACACTCCAGTTCTCATTCAGAAGTGTGGATTTGTTAGGTATTTCATTTCTTCCACATCCATTTGTAAGAAATGACAGCTTTGTAATGTTAAACAGGAGTTCTGCATAATGGTCTACACTTGGTCGGTTTGATTGACAGTGCTTTTTCTCCACCTTTAGGGACAGGAGTTTGTCGCTTTTTTGAGTATCACCAGTGGCATCTCCATTCATCAGTAATAAAACTATGATCTACAAGCTGATGTCTTGGTGGTTAGGCAGGTCTGGGTACCCCTTATGAGTGCGACCACTAAAAAAGTATTACATATTTTTTTTACATATCTTTACATTTTTATTACATATTTTTCTTTTTCTCACATAGTTGTTTTTTTATTATTTTTTTATTTATTATAAGTAATAGAGGTTCCAGTTTTTTTAGTTTAGCTACTTTTAAGTAATTTTTTCCCCTCAGCAAGTTGGTTAAAAAAACCCCTTTATTTATGATTAGAATGTTCCCTCTATATTATTGTTTTGTCGCTAGGATTCTTAAGTATTCAGAGCTTTGACAGAAGTAACATATTGATAACATTATTAGTTTTACATGTGTCACAAATGTGTCATTTAAAGCCCAAGAACATTCATATTCATTATTTTACTTATTTTTCTATACTTTGTAATGCAAAGTATTTTATTCTATTTTGACTTGTATGTCACTTATTTCACACTCACGTACAATTACTGTCATTACTATTACTGCCGTTATAGCTGATAAATATGCATTATTGGTGATACAAGGCCATAGGAAACCCAGATTCTTCTTCTATTGTCTGTATGTTCTTTCAAAAATCTTTACACATTAAGTAGCCTGTGCCATATGTTAATTATTTGGTTGGTATTTGGAGTCTATAATAGCAATTAAATTTGATACAGTTTTTAATGACATGAACTGAAATACCCTCAGCAATTTTGAGTGCAGTATGCAGTATGCATACAGTAAATGCAGTATGCATAAATGCAGTATGCATACAGTAAATGCAGTATGCATAAATGCAGTATGCAGCATGTACAGTCAACCATGTATTTTGTGTATGGAATGTATTAAAGTACAATATACTTTTTCATCACCATTTTAAAAGGCTTGAAAGGCTTGTCATATAAATGCTTTTTTGTTAGTCATGCAGCCACAAAGCTTCCTAACGATTCACTAACACAGTGATGAAATACCACTGTTGTAGCTTATGCAGTGTCAAGCCAATGTATCCATGTTTGCATTTCTGTATTGACTGTAAGCTACATTATGAGACAATATAAGCATATACGATGTGTATAGCTTAACCAAGCAGTTAAATCTGCATTAGTTCTTCAGAATACAGAGGAACTACTACCATTTAAACCACCAAGAAATGACACTTTCTGACTTCTGGTACCGCTGACATCTTTTTTGATATCTAGTAATGTTGTTCAGGTATGACTGTAAACACATGTATGTTTTGACGATAGGCGAAATGTCACCTTAATTGGAGAGCCTTTGATGTTGTCTATATGTTGTTATATTTACTTTTCGGTGTGAAACATCCTTTTGAAGCTTCACTGCCCTGTCCAGTACCAGCAGCAAATTAGCCTTCATTATCATGTAAGTCATGTGAGTCATGTATATATTACATTGTGGAGATGAAATGCCCCCATAATGTGATAAAAACCTGTTATTTGACATTGAAGGAACTACATTTTTGATTACAATTTTGGGGAAACACAGTTTTATAAACATATGTAACTGCAATCAAAAACCTGAAAAAAGCCTTGTATTTAGTTTGGTTACTTATGGTTATGGTTAGGGCTGGGTAGGGGTTATGGTTGTCATAGTAGAGTTTCTCCCATAGAAATGAATGGCAAAGATATGAATACAAATGTATGTGTGTGTGTGTGTGTGTGTGTGTAATAACTGATAGGGTGTCCATAATGTGTTATTAGTTCAAGTCATTATTATTGAAACATATCCAAAACCAGGGCTATGGAATCCTTAGTCAGAATGATCCGAGGAATGATCAATATTGATTTCTTTTCAACTCCAAAAATACTTTTAATCGCTAAAGTACTTGTAATTATTAACTTTTTAGTTGAATTTAGGATTAGCTTCCTGCATTTTAAAATCAGTAGGCCCTACATAGTAGAATATTATTTTTGTAGAAGCTTAATTCTTTCACCTAGTGGGCATAGTGGCAGCTTTCATTGTGAATATGAAATTTTATATAACCCATGTATCCATCCATAACTGTTTATCTAGTATATCTAATACAAAGGAAAGGATAATTTAATGCTTAAGTTATTCAGTAATATTATTCCTTAATATATGTTATGTAATCCTGTACAGGACACTGACCAGGATAAGTGGTTATAGGAAGGGTAGATGGTTGAATGGATGGATCGATCAATGGATGGATAATTAACATGTTTAATATTCATATATAGCCATGATCTGTGACTATTAAGTGTATAAATTTGTATTTAATGCTGTACTAGGAAAGGGCCACAAAACAACTGACTTAAAAAGGGAAATGGAACTAGTGAAAATGCGTATTTTATATGGTATTCACTGGTGCATGACTTTATCACATTATACAACAAAAGTGCATATTTGTAAAATGTTCTTTAGATTACAGTACAAATTCCCCGTAGTATGGAAAATTGTGTATTCTAGTAAACGTAGTTCACCTTTGCCATTTTGGCCATATAAATGCGCATGCACAATACGAAGCGAATTTAATCTAGCGGAGATCGTGCGATTTGATTATTAGGATCAGTAATGGTCCTTGCCTCTGGTTTCTTATGACAATTTAAGGGAGACAGGCATTACTGTAAGATAACTTCCCGGGGTGGAGAGCGAGCGTGCAAGCGCGCGCTGAGGACAACATCACCAAGGTAACCAGTCTCTACCAGTCTGCCTCCGTGCTGTCCTGTCCTCACTAGTACCTGGGGTGAATCTCTGCCACCTTCTTACCAGCAGACGACAAAGTAAGTTATCGTTCGGTCTGTATATATACATATACATATATGTACATGCAAAACTGTTTAAATGCAGTGGGCGTAGAGGTTTTACGTGTGCGATTAATTTGACGCTAAGTCCGAGCAAACGTCATATACATCGATGTGCATGAGGTAGACAATTCATTGGGTAGTCAGGTATATTTTGCACGGATCTGCTGCCTTATGTATTGTTAACACGGGCTTAAACGCCTCGAAAGAGATACGTGGGATTATATTTATGTTAAAATAGTACTCGTAGATAACCAGGACAGTCATATAGCCTATATGTAGGCTATTATTGGGGCAATTCGTTATGCGGCAGTAAATCTGGCTTGGCGTTGGTCTAAGGTGGGATTTTATTGACATCGCAGCTTTTCGGTAGTAATAACTATCAGGATAAGCATTGCTTTTAAGAAATGGGTGAAGTGGTGGCACCCGCCCATGCGGATCTTCAGTGCAAGACAAAGAGCATGCTGCCAGTCTTTGTGCACAGAATGGAGCATCCCGATCCCGAGGAGATGTTAGGCGACCTTTCGCAGCGCACACTCGTCCCACGCTGCCCGCTTAGTATTACCTTATTTATTGTATTTCGTCAGATGTTCACTTTGTTGGTGTAATACGACAGAAAACAAATAAATGCGGCTTTCTTGGCGACTCTTAGGTTATATTTGATATATAAATATGGATAAGTAAATGTTATTCTGATTTAAACGAATGTGGGTAATTGAATCCTACGCGATGTTCTTATAATAGATTGGTCATATGATAATGCAGTATTAATCATATAATTCTCGTTATTATTGACACGTATTCGATCGGCACATGCGGGGCAGTCATCCTTAGCATGCAAGTGGAATTTAAATATACGTTATCAATGGTACATTAAAGCATTATATGTCAGATTGATAGAGTAAAATGAACTGCATTTCATATTAATAACTACTTTAAAATCACGGACTGCAGTTTAATGTGTATTCTGCTGAAGTCTATAGCATGCCAGCAGCATTTCACTTAAATCACAAAGAAGGCCGCACTTCCGTGTCAGACACTAAGGAGATCTGAGAGAGAGCCCTAATTGAAAGATGCGGACTGTGTCCACATAGTGTGTGAGGAATGTCCAGGGTATGGCCGGCAATCTGTCTCTGCAAAGTCGGCTGTCCAACAGTTGTAGATGGCTGCACTCGGTTTGTTCCGACATTGCCAATTTGAAGTGACTAATTGTACCCACACCTCGCTCCCAGAGCAGAAAAGTGGGGGTTGGCGATTAGTGGCAGAGTCTCTTCAGATCTTTCTGCCAAAGAGATCAGCTAATTACTTAAGCGGTCACAATAACAGGATATTATTGAACTAATGAGTCTAAAACGATTGAATTCCAACCCAGATTTTAAAGCATGACGACCTGAACACCCTATATGTCCGTCCAACAGAACTTACTGTTGTCTTATATTGGTAAATTAAATGCAGCCTTGCTGTGTGCTGGTGGGTCCATGGGAAAACAGACATCTACTTGCAGGAACGCATTAATGTTTTCACAGTACTAGGAAAGAATTTTGGATTATATTTAAAGCCAGATTGGAACTTGAACATTGTTCATCTAAACCCTGTTGATACATTTGAACAAGTGATTTCCATCAAATTTCTCCAAAAAGATTGCCAGTTTATTAAAGAGGTTAACGACTGTAAGGTGAATCAGATTAAATATATATGTCACTC
>JAODKN010000042.1:7066316-7117664 GCA_026774425.1 Petrocephalus zakoni
ACGATTTGGCAGTAATTGTGTCTGTCTCTTTGTGGCCATATTACCTAAATAAGACCCAGATCTAATTTATGTAGGGCATTTTGAGTAAGATGGCTTTTTATTTACGCTACTGTCAAGCAGGTCGATCAAGAAAAGTGGCTGATTTCTGTCTTTCCTTAAGTGGTTGTGGGATGGCTGATATGTTAGTCACACTGCATGAGAAACTGATAGAAAGCTTGTATTTAAAAAAATACAAAAAAAATCTTGTCCTGTTAAGGATTGCTAATAATAATAATCCTAAATAGATTTTACTGTTGGAGAAAATGTGCCTGCTTGTTTTGGTTCAGTTCATTGGTCCATCAAATATTTAGATTATAATGGCAAACATTTTACCCAAATCTGTTCAAAGTCATGCTGAAATTAATTCATTATCGCAAAGTTCTTTTTGGCTGTGATGACACTGGTAAGTTGATCTATCATAAACATTTTTAGACAGAGGTGGCAAAGGTCAAGCATTTTATTGAGGGTGCCAATTTTTATATACAGAGTACCCTTAAAATTGGTCAAATTATGATTATCAAGTAATCAAAAAGTGGTTGCATAACATTTTATTTTCGTCCTCGGAAGATGAACTGTAACACAAACTCCAGAAATGCTTTGCATCCCGGCAGTAATGAGGTACACATCAGAATTATCCACATCCCTGTAGTCAGTGTACTTTGTAGATCCACCTTCTGTCTTGATTCAAATAGGAAGTGGATTCCTGTAGAGCTTTTGCAGTTTGTGCATATTCCTTTCAAATTATCGAGGGTTCCACTGGGATTTTATACAGTTCCAGCATATTTCTTGTTTGGTTTCTTAAGTACCAACCATATAAGTGTTCAAATTGGATTGAGGTCTGGAGATCTCAACAGCCAGGATTTTGTGTTTTTCACTTCACCATTTCTTTGTAGTTCTTGAAGTTTAGCCTCAGTGTCTCAGCGAATTTCAAATGCATTTCTAGCCTCAATCCTAAAGAGGATTATCAGAAGATACAGTGCCGCTGTAGAACACACTAACATCTTAAATTTCACTGTGGATTTTTTTAGTCTGTTTCGCCTGACTGCAGAACACTGTCCCAAATATCATGGAAGTGTAGTTTTATGAATTTATGCCAAATTTTAACATTGGACGTTTACACAGTTCTCCCGCATCATAATTCTCACTTAGGCAATGGATTAATAACTATAAGTACTCCTTTGTAACAGAAGCTCAGACTTTTAGCTTAGGTGGTATGCATGTCCTTGTTTGTTTTTGCACAGCGGGCGTTTCCAATGTTTTCATGCATTGCCTTTCTGGCAAGGTGGTAATCGTCTGAGTGGCCTTGACCATTTTGATGGATACTAATGTGGAAAGTGGTGGGTTCAGGTTTTTGTAATTCTATTTTATAGCAATCACCAGTAGGACCAAGGCCTTTCATTTACATGTCTACGTCTCTGAAACTTCTGTGACCCTTGTCATGATGGTGGATGTTAGCAGTTGACTTACTAGCTACTGTATAAATGCCACATTGGTGTAGGTGTCGGTGTTGATGTACCAGTATAGGACATATTGTTGCAGTTTGCGCAGCTGTTTGCATTATAGTTCGTCTTACTTTCATATTATCAGGAAAAAAGGTGTGTTTATTTCAGGTTCATCATGTTGTAATTACCTTAAAAATGTATATGCTTATATAATCTTCTGGTAAGATACACACATGTGCTGTTAGGCGAACCTGTCGACAGGAGGTCTGTTAGTTAACTGTTAGCATTACTAGGTCTATTCATCTGTTTTCCATAATCACTGATCCAGTACAGCTTCACAGGGAGCCTAGAGTCCATTTCTAGTACACTATTACTTAAACTATACTTAATATGCTTTCTTTACTATACTATTTACTATAATCTTATTTAGAAACAAATATATAACTCTGCAGCATTGCCAAGAAAGTGTTTGACCGAGAGCAGAAGATATCGCAATGGTGGTGTAATTGTGTCATGAAAGTGTGTCTCATTCCCAGCGTATGAAAGCAGGTGGCCCTGTTTCATCCTTACCAAAGGAACCAAGAATCATATGCAACACTGATAACTAAATGTTTGCCCTGCATTATAACATTAACTAAAATGCACAAATCTGGTAAATACTGAAATGTGTTCAGAGCTCTTTCCCATGTGCTGAGAAGTTTATCTTGTGGAGCATTAAAAGACTCTGTATAGTCGTCACACACATGTACATATTTCTCTGCATCAATGAAGAACAGACGTCAATGCATGTTTTGTGCTTTAGCATGTAGTTTATTTTAAAGAGGTTTGTAAAATAGTTTCTAGAAACTTGTAAAACACGTTTCTTAAAAATAGTGTAAGTGTATGTAAATATATGCAAATGTAGGAACTAAAAAAACAGTATTTAAAATCTATTTCTGTAGAGTTGACATTTAGACATTTAGGTAGGCCTAATACTAGCACCAAAACAAATTTCCCTGCATATATACATATATATATATATATATGTGTGTGTGTGTGTGTGTGTGTGTGTGCGTCCCTACTTTGACAGTAATATTATTAGGCTAGGCTAATAGTGAGATGTATACTGAATGATACATTACTTATTAAGTTGTCCCATTTATAGAGATATTATAAAGCTTTGAATGGGTATTTATTTTATATAAAAATATTGTACATTAAAGTAAACATATATTTTGTCAAGATATATAAGTAAAATATAGTTTTATTTCTAATCTTTTACTGAATTAAAAATGTATTTACTGAATTAAAAATAAAAAGAATAAGATGCAGGCATGAAAAAGGATTTCTGTCATATCTGTATATTGTTCAGATTCCATATTATATTTTCAATCTTTTCAGAAACGCTGCGATGATAAATATATTTTTCAACATTCTAAGGAGCTGAGCTTAAGTTGTTTTCTTCCTGCATTACATGTGGGGCTTTAAGGATTGTTTTTCTTGTGTCTTGTGGCTTGAGTTTTAACCCCGGTAGCATTTAATCGTGTAACTCCTCCGTACTCTACCAGAAATAATGCCCTGCATGGGTTACAAAAGCCGGCTTTCCACGCAGAACTGCTCTGTTTGAGGTCCGATGGTGTAATGACCGACTTAAGATGTCTGCTGTTGTGTAAAGACCTTCAGTGTGAAAGCTTATTTTCAAAAGTAAAAAGGTATAGCCAGAGCTATAATTATACAGCACTCCTTTTCAATAGTATTTCTCACAAGCACTGGTCCTTGTGCATATTGTGGTACCTTGAGATATTTACAGAAAGCGCCATTACTTATAGAATGTTTTGTCTCTGTATAATAAGGCTGAGGATTACATTTGTTTTTTTTGCTTGTTCTGCCATGTCATTGACTATCCCTAAATCCCTCTTACGGTATTCTGAATGCTTGCCATAATCTTAATACTGAGTGTAAGGTTTTTTTCTTTTTTAAATGCTTAATAAAAGAAGAGGATTTATTTCATAAAGTACAGTGGATTTTTTGTGGTAGCCCTATGGCACATCTATAATTCTGTTTGCATGATTCGTGTAAAATAATTATTGGTGCAATAAGCCACATTAAAGATTTTTAATATAGATAATCATCAATCACGGGAATGAAACAGATTTTAGACAGAGACAGAGGTCTTAGTAATCTCATGTTAAGATGTCTTATGATACCCTGATGAACTGAGGCTACTGAGATCTATTTTTTACATCCAACTGTGCCTTCTGCGGCTAACTGAGTCTTTGCGAATGACTCACTCACTTTGAGAACTGTGTCTGTAAGCTGTACATCTATCTTTGTCTTATAAGGATAATTACCCAGTAGAAATGGAAGTACATGACCAACAATTAAAATACAGTTGTCGTTTTCTTTGGGTACAACCAAAATGCTCATTAGATAATTTACGATTATGTTGTTGATTGCCGTTAAGAAAAATAAAACAAGTGAATGAGAATGAGCAATACACATTTTTAACAAAAGAATAACAAGAGATATATGCAGTGAATATTTTATATAGCCAGCAAATATACAAGTGTTATGTTGTACAACCAACAGCAGAATCTGTGTATCTGTGTCACACCACCCCTTGGATGCTATTTGCAAAATCTCCATACATAGTTTTCACCTTTTCCCAAGGATACACATTCATTTCCATTGTGTGGCTTGGTCTCTGTCTACTTACATATGCAATTCACAAGAAAATGCCTGCAGTTAAATTAATGCATCAGTTGACAGGGCCTGATTTTTACACCCTGCCTGTCATGTGCGCATGACCCTCCTGTTTCCTCCCTAACAGGGCCCTGATGATCCGCGCCTGTTGCTTATTGCCTCTCGTTCTTCTTTGTCGATAAGTACCTGTTTGTCTCGTCAGCCCCAGTCTGGTAGGGGACAAGCACTTTGTAAATGTCACGCCGCCTATCCGCTCATGTCCTTCCCTGTACTGCTCTTCTCGTTTTGACCCCTCGCTGTCACATTTTTTCCCTGCTCCCGTTCAGTTAATAAAACTCCTTTTTTCCCTAACGCCCACCTTGAAATCCTTCTTCCCGCACGCTGTGACACTTTTCTTTGCAAATACGAGTGAAATCTAACGGCCAGCCTCTGCTGTCATGTTACCATGTGTCCATGCAAATGAGGCACAGTGGATCTCAATGTTGTTACTGTTCTGTGGTGATTAATCTTGTAATGCTATGAAACGAGGCGGTTAAATCCCATGATGGTAATGTGTATGCTCTGTCACGGCTTGGCAGGGCCTATTGAAACCTCTCTCCACAATCGTACGTGTTTGTTGAGTGAATCTGAAAATGTGGTCCCTATAACCTTTACAGGATGGTGATAAAATGGATTGTGGAAACACACTTGATAAATAAACAACGCAGCATTTAAAATAAATAAATCTACTAAAAGTATAACATTGGTATTATATTCTTTCATGATGTGTTGTGAAATAAAAAGAACTGAACTGTGCTGAAGAACCACACTTTGCCTGCAAATATAATATACCTTGACGCCATTCACCCTCAAATATTTTGTAATGTAAATCCAGTAAGCCTTTCTTTAAAATAATAAAGTTCTTATGTGCCATATCTTTTGGAAGGCTTCCTACCTGCTTGGCCACAGAATAGGTTAAAGAGGCAAAGTTAATGCACGCCTGGGCAAAGAGGGCTGTAGATCTCTGCTGTTAGGTTACCATAGCGTCCACTAATGCATGTTTTATAGAACTTGCTGACTGGCCTATGTAGGGAAACCCACGGGAGCACTTATTCACGAATTGCTAGTGTTTCTGCACTAATCCCTTTAATTGTACATTTTTCCTTCCTGTCAGTGATCTAAAATTGCATTTGTGTGAAAAACGACATTGTGGTCATGTTTGTAATTGTGTTATTTAAATAGTTTGTATTAGTGCTTTTTTTATTATTCTCTTCTGCATTGTGAGAGTCGTGATTGGACCAGCAGTTGAGTTGGTTGGGGTATTTCTTAAACACTAGGCATGGATGGTGCTTAAAGATATATTGCAGCTTAGGGTATGTTTCAGTTATGAGTCAGTGTTTGTGCATTTTTTTTATTCACAACCCACTAATGAGCATTTCCCTGGTAGGTCTCCTTGTACTGTAGGTATATTCCATGGTTTTACTTCCCAAATACTTTTCCTTCTTAAAGTTAGCCTTCCAGCCTAGAGGAGCTAAAGTATATAATCTGTGTGTTATCATTGTTATCTATGATTATCATGCAGTGTGCCCCCCCCCCCCAAAGTTCCTCCATTCCACCTCAGTCTGGGTTTTCTTTTTATTGGAAAGGAAATCAAAAGCTGGCATCAGGAACTCCGTAGAGCTGTCTACCAAGCCGCGTACGACGTAGTGCTTCTCGTGCTGCCTTCCCTCACAGGGCTGACAGGCCGATATGGTGAAGCTGGGGAGCAATCTGGCTGAAAAGCTGGAGAAGGAGCCAAGTGTGGAAGACGGCTTCGATAACATCCCACTGATGACGCCCCTGGACGTGACTCAGTTGCAGCAGCCATTTCCTGACAAGGTAGCAGGACCTCCATTATGGACTGGTGTCTATCCTCACTTCCCACAAACTTAACAATGAGCCATATTAATAGAATACTTTCCCTTCCATCATATCTTTACATTTTACCTGTATGAAAATATTTAGTTGTCTGTATGGGTTGGAACTTTTCGAAGGACATCTGCTTCTTTTTTTTCCCGCGTGTTAAAAACGCCATCCCAACATTCTTGCGTAACCTTCCTCTTAAAACACATAGCGCTTGTACTCTTCCTCAGGTCATCGTGAAAACGACGACAGAGTACCAGCTGCAACAGAAGAAGAAAAAAAAGCTGCACGTTCCCAGCATCAAGAAACTGAATATAAACCTTTACAGCGAGGTGTCCGAGAAAGTCAAGGTGAACAGCGACACGCTAACATGACAGCTCGCATTCCTTTCTGCAGTAGCTAGCTAGCCCTCTTTTTACATACGGTGTCTGCTTGTTCCCCGTGCTCAGCTTACCGGACTCGTCCTCGTCACCATGGCATTCCTAGCTTGTCTGCTCCTCCTGGTCATGTACAAGGCTTTGTGGTACGACCAGCTCAGCTGTCCAGAAGGATTTGTTTTCAAGGTAAGTCGTCTCAGGAACACGGCAGGCTTTATGTGGCAGTGCGAAACGGCACCAACTCAAACAACGAAAAATACATACTATTTCATTCTAAACAGAGGGCACCATGGGTACTTTTGGAATTTTCGAGAGACTCCAGTAAGGAGTTCTCCCTTAAAATTTACATTACCATAAAGTATTTGTCACGACTTACGTGCTTTGAGCTGGTGGCTATTACTTGAACTTAGCTTAGGACCTTAAATGGTATCATAACATTTTCAAAGTTGAAAGAGCAAATCTGCAAAATCACTACTATTTCAGTAGTAAACTAGGTGCTGCCTGACTAGAAAATATTTCAGTTCTAGGGGTTGAGGTACTATCTAGTGTTCAGTCCCTACAGCTCATTTTCCAAGTACACTGTTAGAATAAAATTATACATTTATGCATTTGAGGGTACAATTACTTATCTCTGGGTCTGTACCAATTGTACCCTAGCTGTAGGTAAATGTACCTATTAAGGTACAGAAATGTTTGTACCTTGGGGAACAAAACTGTACCAGGACTGTACCCTTTTTCCTAACAAGGATCAACTGCTAAAAGTAGAATCTTATACGAAACAGTAAGATGATGCTGAAAAGTGGTTTGGTAGAGGCATTAAGTCTGATGACATCCCGATGGCATTATAATTCTGAATCAATTTGTATTTGGGCAGCCTTGAACAGAGATCCAAGCCATATTTGGCAGCCAGTATGAGAAGGTAAGGATAAGGATGTTGTCTTATTAAAGGCTGTCCAAAGGGAAATTACCGTGGTGTGCGGGGGAGGCAATTAGGGTTTGGACCACAAGCTTAGTAGGGATAGATTCTATGAATGGAATGAGAGAGGTCTTCATGTGAGCCAGCTGTGTACAACCGACAGAACAGTCTTTCAGTGTCTACCTAGATAGCGGAGGTTGATGGAGTAAGAATCAACAGGAGAATCCTTGCCGAAAGCAAATTAGGCAGGGATTTCAGCTCCATTTTTATCAGGCTGGTCAACTCTTATTGAAAGCAGCAGATAATTCTGATAAGACAGTTATATCTTAAATCAGTGTGCTACATCTTATTCACCGCAGCATGTTTTATTGCTGTGTTATCGTAGAGTAGCATCTGACAATGGTAGTGCTGTACAAAAATTAATGATTATGCTCTTGGGTTGATGCCCTTTGTCAGTTTTGATGTGCATATTATTTTCAGTAACCTGTAAATGGCTTTCAGGAAAAACATCTGCCAGATAATTAAACTTGAATGTAAAGTGTCAGAGAATACAATTAGTATCTCAGAAAATGGGTGCAGTCTGCATGGGAAATCAAACAGGTTATGATTAAAAATTGTAAATGCTGTTTGTTTGTTTAAACATTATTCTGAACCCTCAGTAATTTAAGAACAGATATTGATAAAGGCTCTACATAAATACAAAATTAGTGCGCAGAGCTCCATTTTTTAATTATACTGGGGAACAAATTCAGCCTCATTTAATATTCTCATCTTGACTGAATTCTTTCTCATGAATTTAACAAAGTACATAAAGGAAGGTCGTCTCATCTTTCAGTTTGTGTGATCTATTTTTTATCTGGAACAGAAAAACTACAGATCTGACTGCATTTTTCTCCCCCCGGGTAGGCAAAACGTTGTTTGTGGAACCCCCCTCCCAATGGAATTCCAGAAATCAATGCATTTCTGTCACGCTAAGGGGCCCTCAGCACCCACAGAGCCCCAGGCCGAGACTGCCTAAATTACCCGTGTCTAGGCCCAGCAAAGCCTCTCACTCATAACTGATTTCATTTCAAATAGTTGTTCTAACCTTATTGATTTTTGGTAGAAGCAAAACCACCAAGTTTATAGTTTGTTTTCTATGTAAAGGAGATGATGCCTTCTCAGAAAGTTCAGGTGCAGATAGTAGAAATCCAGACCAAGATTTTGTTTCATTACTGGTACCTGTTTATTTATTTTTATTAACATTTTGCCATAAAAGAACGATGTTTTAAACCATGGTCTTCAGTCTATAGCAGTGTTTCCTAAACCGTCCCTTGGGGATCCACCGATAATCCACATTTTTGCTACTGGTAGCAGGGAGGGAGCAAAAATGTGGACTGTCTGGCAGGGAGCTGGGAGAGAGCAAAAGTGCATGCAGTTTTCTCAGTCATATTTCAAACAGAGTATGGTTTAATGCTCTAGATGTGAGAACAGAGATCATGGCAGAATTTCTATTTTCTTATATTGAACTGTGATATTTATTTATCGTTTTTACAGTTTAGTGTTTTACCATCTGCCAGCGTTGGAGGTAGAAGGGCGACTGATTAACTACTGTCAATTTGAAATATTTAGATCATTAAACAAGAATAGCTTCCCTTCCAGGCGGTATGCAGGCATATTAAGCTAGTATAATATTTTCTCAGGAATGAAAAAAGGCTTTCTTCTGGTCGAGCTATGCAGCTTGTGAAATCAGTGTGCCTTTAATTAGACTAGCTGTGACTAAACTGCTGTTAAAATGCTCTTGCTGCTGTCTTTGAAGTTGGGAGTACAGTGGCTGTTAGCATATTCGGCAGTAATTGTTGGTAACATGAAAAGGAAGAATGCCTCTCGTAATATTAAGTGTCGGCATCCCGTATATCGTTTCCTGTCTCCCCTTCAACGTTTCCTCTGGGGA
The DNA here is from genome assembly GCA_026774425.1 of Petrocephalus zakoni. NCBI lineage: Eukaryota > Metazoa > Chordata > Actinopteri > Osteoglossiformes > Mormyridae > Petrocephalus > Petrocephalus zakoni. The sequence continues at coordinate 7,075,587 of JAODKN010000042.1, forward strand.
TAAACAGCATTATCGAGCTAAGAGTAAGTTAGACTTCAAATATTCTGACACACTGGGAGTGGAACAGGCATCATAGTTATCTGGCGGAACCCTGTCGCCGGCTCATGTTGAGTATTTTAATTAGCAGATGAAAAAAGACAATTGCATGCCTTGGCTTATCATCTCCATGGATAGGTGAAGGTCTCAGATGTGAAGCTTAACCTAAATTGAAAACAAAACATGAGAGGAGAGCTTTTAAACCCCATCTACAATCGGTGTCCATCTGTAATACGACTGCCTGTACAACACATCAATAGGGCTGTCTTTCAACAATTATTTTCAATCATTTCAACGTGATGGCACCTGGCATTATTCCAGCAGGGACTCCAGGCCAAAGAAATGTACCAAAGAAACGTCCACTGACAATGAAACATACAAAATTTTGAAAAATCTAAATACTGGAACCCACCTTTATTAAAACATGGGATCTGGAATTTACAAAGTGGTTATTTATTAAATCTAATATATTCCGTAAGATAGAAGAAACGGTGTTATGCACTATGCTCCAATAAGAATTGAATAAGATACACGGAAGAGACAATTACTAGATGCTTGGTGCTGTTTCACAATTTGTATGTAGCCAGCTTGCTTTTGCAATTTGCTTTTTTACTGAAGTCCAAAATAAAGTTAAAAGTCTTAAAATAATACTGAACTAGCCAACTATTATCAACTCTAGGAAGTTCTAGCAAGTGAAACAATTTGTATCTTCTGAACAATAAACTGTCACCATTACATGATAAAACCATATGTTTAATATTTTTTTTTATTATTTTGATTATTGTACTCAACCAGATCCATATAATATTATTCACAATACTAGGATGAACATAATACAAATGCTAAGCATAGGTGCTTAAAAATCAATTTAATTAAAGTAGTATCTTTTTATTTCTGTTTAAATGGTGGTTGAATAATAATAATATACATTAGTAAACAACACGCGTTATATAACAAGCATAGGCCTGCTTGCCTATTTCCTCCAGTGCATTCTTCTGTGTAACTCAAACCTTGTTCCTTTTTATTCAGTAGCGGTAAGGGGCAGACAAGTTCTGAGGTCTGTCTGTGAATTGCAGTATTGCAGAAATGCAGTCCTATGTGCACCTAACCATCACTACCACCCCCCCCCCCCCCCAAAAAAAAAACAAAAAAAAACCTTTCCTCTCCCCAGCACAAGCACTGCACCCCCGCGGCCCTTGAGATGTACTACTCCGAACAGGAGACGGGCCCACGAGGAGGCCTCTACACAGCCATCAGCCACTTGAACCAAGCCAAGAAGACCATCCCTGAGATGCCGTCGCCATGGCTACCCGTCATCAACGCTCTGAAGGAAGCAGAGAAGGCGAAAGAGGATTCCAGCCATTCTCAGCAATAGGCTGTTTGTGAGCTAACTGGAGAGCAGTATAATTGCAGCAAACACTCATACAGGAGACCATCTGAATCTACTGTAGTGGTAACATTTTTCAAGTAAGAAAGAGCAACACATACTAAATAAACAAGCTAGTTTAGAATGTGCCTGACTGAAGCTTATACCCACATTTAGAAATATGTATACAGCTCTTTTGTGAATTTTACTAGAAGTACGTTTGTGGTGTGGTGTGTATGTGTGTATGAGTGACATATGAATCTTTGGGAGATAATGAAGAAAGTTCAGTTTCCAACGATTAAAATTGAAATTTTACTGCTAATTTTCATCATGGTTTGGTAGAGAAAAATAGACATTTTCAAGACTTCAAATGTTACTGATTTTGCCTTAATCTTACTCATATTAGACACGCTTCATGCTGCTTAGGCTAGGTTTACACTGCCAGTTTTAATGTGGCTCAGTAACGATTTTTTTGGCATAACCTATACAGATCGGATTTTTCCCCCCCGAGTATAAACAGCAAAAAAACACATGGGGTCCAATCTTTTGAATTCCTATTTAGACCACATGCATATGTGGGACCTGTGTGAAAAATCTCAGACTGGGGTTTTATGCTTTCAAGTGATTTTTCCTGTCATTCTCTGTGCTGCACATGTTTACATAAACTTCAGGAGTAAATGAGAAACTTATACTTAGGAGGTGACATCACCATCACAAGAACGAGGAGAACATATTCTAGTGGGTCCAAAATAATGACGTTGAGGTAAAGTAAAGTAAAGTAAAAGAATGTTTTATTGTTTGAAAGTAAATATCAGATGAACCAGCCATAATTGTTGCAATGATTAATATAGGTTTTGACAGAGCTGTTGCTGTGAAATGAGAATTTTCATTTGATTTATTGCATAGTTCAGGATTCAGGTGGGAGGTGGTATCTCAAATGATTCAGTTCACCATACTGGCAATCCTGGTTGCCTGGAAAAGTTAGTTAAATGTTTTCCATTACAACCATACTGAAGTCTGTGTGCTGTACTTTTTGACATGGGTGTGGCAACAGATTTAGGTTGTTTGCTAGTTTTTTTTCCTAATACAGGAAATAGTAAGCAGTCTTTTTTTCTAGTGCAAACCATGTGTAATTTGGTGTTGGCAAAGACACATAATGCATAAAGTAAGATTGATTGAATAATAGTTGTGATGATGGTTTAATCAGAGATTAAATTGAAAAATATACTGCACAGTGAATAGCAATCATTAGTAAATCATTAGTGAACAATACATCCATGTACATCCGCAAAAAGCTGCAATATCTTACCAATCTATGTAACATTATTAGTAATAGGTTCAGTATAAACTTGCTAAATTCTTTCTCTCAGTTAAATATGACTACTGTGTTCAAGTCACCACTGTATACTTTATACTGATTGTCTGCTTAAGAATTAGCTAAATAGTCTGTACATCAGTATCCATTATTTTATTAACCAATCAGATGTTTTCTACCTATACCTAATTATGAGTGTGGCATTTACCAAGCTTTATTAAACCAGACTACTTGAAATTTGTTATCCTATAAGGTATTTGGTACAGTATGTAAATTTTTTCACGTAAAAAAAACTTAAGCATTTGGTATAAGGATACCGTAATTTAAAGTAGATTCATGTTAATCATTTGAACTTACTTTTAAAAGCTTTTTTTCTGTTATATATCTTGCAGTTTGTTTGGTCGGAGTGAAACGGTGGCTATAATGGAATAGTTTGTGTTCACCTTTGGGGCCTGTAGCAGATACCGTATCTGATGTACTGAGAGCATTATATAGATATTCCAAGTTTTATTCTTATGGTGGTTGAACAGAAACCAAGTTTTTGATAAATGCCGTGGTTATCGGAAAAGACGTTAAATTTCGTTAAATTCCAAAGGAATGCAGATGACAATAGATGAACTAGGGTCTTTAGCCATGTTAGTGGATGGTTCTGCATGGCAGACACTGTTTGTGCTTTGGTTTTCGATAACCATGGTATGACGTTATGACGTTTGCTTTTGTCCACGTTTCAGGATTAGGTGGGTAACTTAAGAGGAATTTTAACACTTTAATCTATTACCACGTGGTGTGTTTCTTTTGCATTTATTTACTGATACTTGTGCGATGGTAACTTTCCATAAAACTCTGTATTATCTGGAATAGAGAGATTTACATTCCTTGAGAAGAAATGCGGAAATGCATTTTTATATTCCGTGATTTGATTTCTTGTTGAACTGAAGTGCTTCTGGAAATGCAGGACATTTGCGTGAGAAATTAAGTGGACTGACTTACGTGGGTGTTTAGCTAACCATTCAAATGTGTGAAATTGAATCTGACTGCTGTTCATTTGTTTCCCCTTACTAAAGGGAGATAAGACTAGCCACTTCTGAAACTTTCCCAATTTTAACTGAGAGTATTACATGGATTCTTTGTATTATTATGCCATTTTTACCTTTTCAAAGCAAAGTATGGTTTTATTCACCTGGTTTCTTATACTGCAATGAAACTCTCAACGTAATCTAAACTTTTTACGTTTCTTTAAAATAAATAATTTACTGATGTGATTCTTTGTTTTCAGACAATTAACTGGAATTGGTAAAGTGCTTTCTAAAATGTCCCTTGGATTTCTTCAAATGAAAGCAGGTCCGTGACCTAAGAAAATGTCCATTAATGCACCTCAACCCTCAGTCACAAACATGCTTTTTTATTGTAGTAAAGAAAACACCCACAGTTGGTAATATCATGTATTTTTCCTGATCTATACTACAACAGGAACTTGTTTTCTTTTCTAATAATAATAAGTATTAATGCAAAATAACAGTATTTAGCTATCATTTTATGACACAATGAGTGGGCAGAATTTGCTCGCCACCAAGAGTATTCGCAACACCAAAAACAAGTAAATGGTTTTCATGGTGCAGGAATTTATAGAAAGTGAAGAATTTGTTTGTTTTTATGAGGAGACTGTCTCTGAACTCATAAAAATATAGTAGCTTGTTTATAAGTAGTAAAATAGCAGAAGACAATCATTTAAAATATTTGGTAGATCTTAATACTGCATTATTATAAAATACTGACAATTAACCTAGCTCAAATGGTCTCCAAAGTTTTTTCAATGCATGTGAAGTCAGAAGGAGATTTGTCATCTAGCAGATAATGGTCAGCTCTTTATTGGATATTTTGGAAATTGCAATTGAATATGATTGAATTTTTGTGTTGTTATGCAGTGTTTCGATGATTTTTCTGCTACATACAACTCAATTAAGTATTTAGCATTTTCTGTTTCAGCTGAAATGTGGCATACTGTATTGACTTCATTTGGTTTTTTTGTGCACTGATCAAGTTTTGGTGACACAAGCTGATGGAATGCATTATTTATAATTAATTTAGATAATTGATTTAGTAATGCATGATATGAGGAGAACATATGATATACATTTTTGTATTTCTTTTCAATGTATTATTTGTTGTAGTCTGACATATTTCTCATTTTCTTCCATATTTGATTGTTCTGAGCACACAGGATATTTTGAGGTTGACTTCATGGGTCATAACTCCATATGTTCCATTTAGCCAAAACTAATTACCTGTGTTAAGCTAGCATTAGGCAATTTTGGCTGCGGACTGGATCTCAGCTTTTTGGAAGTTAATTTGTAATAGATAGATGGAAAATTTCCCTTTCTGACATATTTCCTGAACCTTTGTAGTTTGTGTCCCTGTGGGTTTGTGCTTCTAGCTCATAGTTGCAGTGTTTGTTTCAAACGCAGTAAATGAACAATGTTCGTTTGTTTGTCCGTCCGTTTGTCTTTTATTTATGTATTTATTTGACATCCTTTTCATATCAAAGATTAACATGAAGTATAGGACTGAGGTGTTAGACCTTGACATTAGATTGTAGTTGTAACTCAGATGATAAAGCCTGATCCCCAATTCATTTGATCATTGCTGAGGGTGACTTATGGCAAAGAATAATTTCTTTAATCCTTTAATACTAGACAGCTAGATGCACACTACTTAGAATGTTAGCAGCAACTGATCTGTCGATTGATGGTGTTACATTTCTTTTTGTGTTTCGTGTCATGTGGAGCACTTTGTAGGCTGCTCCCAGCAGATGTGATCTTATTGCAACCCCTTGTACCATTTTTTGTGTCAAGTACTGAAGTGCCAAAGTTAATGTTGTGACTATGTGCTTTGAACTTGTCAAAAATAAAAAAAGATCAGTGTTGACCTTTTGCATTAATAATGGCATCTTCGTTTTTTTTTTTTGCATCATTACATAAGTAGAGTCAAAACATTTATATAATTTTATAGTATCAGTCAGATTTAGTTAAGTACAACAGAAGTAATCATAGCAATAATTTTCTATAATAATAAAGTTATAGCCCGTATATAAAGCTGTGTTTCTCAGCTCATCCTTGGGCACCCCCAGATGGAGCATGTAGGGAGTAAAAACGTGTGTTGTCAGCGGGTCCCCGAGGACAGGATTGAGAAACACTGTTCTAAAGCATAAAATGGTGCAGTGGGCTGTGGTTTAATTGGGGGAAGCATGTATAAGAAGTTTAGGTGAAAGGTTACAGATTGAAGTAGCAGGAGGGCCCTTTCTGCTTTTGTCCTCCAAGAGTATACATCAGTAAGCATGATTTAAACCTGTGAACATCCAGCCTAGTGAAGACCCATTAAAACTGTGGTGCAAACAATGACTTGTCTTGATTTAAATTGGCTAGCTAAACTCACACAGCAGATGTAAACTGGAATCTTAGGCAAAGATGGACGGGAGTAACACAGATGCATTCTCTGCCGTCGCGGGCTCTCTTGCCCCCCCCCCCCAAACACTGTGCCTGCTGCTGCGAAGCTGTCTGCATCTCATTTTCACCCTGCATCTACACGCCGACGCGCTCGACTCTCAGACGTGTGACTGCGCCTCGCCGCGCCTGCTAATTAAATCAACATTGCCATTTATTTACTTTGTTCTCTGCGAGTTGCTGAGTGACAGACTTTAGAAGCAGTTGGCCTTCGGCGTGGAACTAAATAAAGTGATAAAAAGTATTTATGGGGTCCTTATGGACCACATGGCTGGTCAGTGCACACTGTGCTGTGCCAGAAATGCTTATATTTAAGTATGGGAAAGATTACATAAAAATCATCTGAAAGCAGTAACACAGTTGATACTCTTGGAAAGCATTTGAAACACATTCCTGCTTCCTGCTTTTTTACAAGATCAGCTTTTAATAGTACAATAGCAAGATGGCATTTAATAACATCTCAGCCTGTGGTGTCACCATCCCCCTTCCAAAAGAGGAAGCTGGGATAACGATAAAAAAAAAAAGATTTAATTAAACACCACCTTAATCAAATACTTTTTTATCTCCCCCTGGGGCAGTTCGCTTCTGAAAAGCAGAGCGTCAGACTTTAACCAATATCTGCATACTGATTTATGTGGTTGGGTTGACTTCGTGGACAAAGCGGCCATCACAATACACACTGACAGAAGACCCTAATGAGCCTAGGGACTACTGTCCCGGATGAAAGGCCGCTACTGGAACTGTGTCGCTGTTATTCACGGCTTAAGCCGGGACTTTAAAATTTCATTTCACTTTCCCTCTTTAATGTAATACAATAGCAAACATTGAATAGCTTGGGTCTGCCGGATAAGCATTTGGAAGATAGAAGGGGGGGTGGAATATCTTTGGGTTGTGGAAGCAATTTGAAAAACCGTTGATAACAAGTCAAGAAGCAAAGTTCTTCTACTTTTATGAGGCAAAGGAAATCTGAGATGATACCTTCACAGAACATTGGAGGGGGGGGGGGGGGGCAGAGTAAGTTACACATCTGTGAAAACCAGGAACTTGTGAAACCATACCATGTCTTGTCATGACCCGTGCGTACATTTCTGCTGTACCTGTGGCATGTTCCTATGGTGCATACATCCTCTTTGGTGAAGGAGGAGCCTTGTGTGAGAACAGAGTCGTGCTTCGTCCTGCATATTTAAACCGTGTGGCAATAATAAAGTAGGACAGTTGCCTGTGTGGACGTTTAGAACGCACAGAGGACTGTCCTACTTTACCGTGCCCAGTGTGTCTGAGTGAGTCTTGTACTTATCTCAGTAGGAGGAGTGCATGTTAATTTTTTTCCATACCTTTGATCCCTGTATCTGTATGGTGTCTTCAGATGTCAGTATCTGTCTCTCCCTGATTCATCACTGGGCTCTTCCACCTGCACAAAATTATGCGCATCTCATATTTATAATGTATTCTTCCTTATTTGGACTACCAGTAGTGTACTATAGACTTTCTTGATATTTATTTGTTTGTTTGCGGGAACATTTTTTATTTTTCGCTATACAATTAGCCCTTACAATTAAACACAATTTTCTGCTTCTGTTGCAGAAAATACATTAATTAACTTTACGCTAACATTCCAGTGAATTGACCTGTAAAATTCTTGAATGTGTGAGTTTAAACAGCTCAAATCTTCAAATTTTACCCATGACAACAATTCTGTTGACTCTTTTTTTTTTTACTGTACTGTTTTTTACAGGGATGATCTTAATGACAACAATTCTGTTGACTCTTTTTTTTACTGTACTGTTTTTTTACAGGGATGATCTTAATGACAATAATTCAATTCAGAATTTCCAGTTGCAGTGCCAAAGAAAGGGTGGAGAAATCTCTGCCTTGATCTTACCCAGTGGCCCCTGATCTCCACTCAGCACATGTCCCCGGCTGCCTTCAGAGAAGCGGGGAGACTGGCCTCGCAGTCTGGGGTCCCTGCCGGCAGCCACAGACGGAAATGGAGTAGCTGAGCACTGGTGTGACCCTGTGGGCCTCTATTATATGTGGGCTCAGTAGGTCTCCTTCGGACTGGCGCCATTAGTGAATGTCATACATTTCCTCTATTCAGAGCATCAGTATGCATTCATTCATTCATTACACGGCTATGCTTTGATGGTGGGGAAAGTGGACACACCTGTATGCGCGGATATTATACACGCTGAATTCCCTCACCTGCCCTGCTTTCTTGTGGTCTTCAGTCACCAGTTGTTTTGCCTTAAATTCCTATAAAATCCCCTTAAAATAACAGGGACAAAGAACAGAGAATGATAATTTGCGAGGTTGCTTAGTAACATGTCACCACAAAGTTTAATAATAAACCCTTTAATTAAAGTCTTTTTGTAGCTCTGCACAACCACCCCTGTTCAGTCACCTGCTTTATATTATATCTGACTGAAAAGCATTAGCTAGCATTAACAAATGATTGGCATATGAGATGTCTGCACCGCATATTTGTCGTTTTTTCACTGTGCAATTATGCATTTAGGGGCTTTTGGATAAATAACTGTATGATTTTGAGAATTCATTATTAGCCATATTGCCCCCATATTGCAAAAAAAGACTGATGATTGACATGTATTGACCTTGTATATGTATGTATATATGCAAGCATGTTACCTCTCTGATACTTATTTTTCTGGGTACTAACAATGTTTATTAAAATACTACGTAATCTCCCTTCATTAAATGGATTTTCTCTGCCCTCATGATCCAATAGCTAACTTCATGTCACAAAAAGTCCCAGATTGCCATGACCCCCAACTGATTCGGCTGACATTTATATTACAGTAGTTGTCATCATGGAACTAATTAGATGTAATAGATTCTCTGTCAGTTATTAAATACTGCGTTGTTCAGTTCTTAGTTAGTAGGCATATCATAGGAACGATCACACTGGAAATTACATGGAAAGTATAATAGGTCAATAAACACAACATGGGGCAGCCAAACAAAGTTGTGCCGCAAAGAATTTCCTCTTCTATTTGCTATATTTATTATTTTTCTTTTGGATTTGCAAGAATTTGACCTTTTACCATTTGAGGAGAGAACTTCATTAATTCAGTGTAGTTGCACAAAATCATGGTCACGCTCTTGGATAGGAATCCTTTACTTCAGGGAACAACAATTAAGATGATTTTGTGATCACATTCTGGAAAGTAAAAGATTTAGAGTTGAAGATGAAGTTTAAAACCCCGTCAACACATTTCATAAACAAATCGAACGGCTGAGACAGTAGATTCTTTGCAACACTTTACGAGTGAATGAAACCAATCTGAAAATTATACTGCAACCGCAAATCCACAGCAAAATTTTAACTCTACTCTCTGGACGGTGGACAGAATAATTAGAAAATCAAACTTTAACTCGCAACATATTTAGTTTCAGTTTTAAAAAGGCCAAATTGAATAATGGGATACAGAAATGATACTGACACTTAGGGCCTTCAAACATAGTCCAGATACACTTCAACCACACCCAAGTGCAGATGTCTCCATACACCACTCTATTTTGAAAAAGAAAAAAAAACAGCTACTTAAAGAACAAATGTGAGTAAATTCATAAACATTCCGTTCCTAACTTAAACAGTTTTTATGTAAAGCATATATTTACAAATACAAACATCACACGACTGAAAACAAGTGATTTGGAGAACTGCCAAATGTTATATTTATCCTAATGAAAAACCAAAGCCTGGATAAAAAGGTATCATACTATAAATGAATGTTTTGTAAGTAAATTATTGCTTCTGACTAAATGTGTATCACCGTGGAGACCTCAAGGAAACTGCCAGATGACGCCAGCTGGGGTATTTGTCTCGTCGGGGGTGGGGGAAGGATTCAAGAATAATCGTTTATGGATTTCATTATGGCTATTTTAATCATGCTATATCCTTCAATGTTCAATATAAAGGAAAACTGTTACATGTCAGAATTTTTCCTAACAAATTAGCTTTCATCATTTTTAAGCTTTGATTAAACACTACTTTGTGTGTGTGTGTGTGTGTGTGTGTGTATGTGTAACACATGGATTTGTTCCAAGATCCTGCTGATGAAAATGGGAAACAGTGGCAGACATGCATGCCACTCACTTCCTTTCCCTTACAAAGGATGGCTCCACGTCGTCTGCAGCTATCTGGGTCCACCAATATGAAATCCATATGGAGAGGCTGCAGCGCTCTAGGGCTAGTGGTGATGGCATCTTTGCAGAACGATCTGTGTTCAGAACACTGCCATCTAGAGGGGGTACTCCAGAGTGCAGCATTCTGGGTCTCAGGACACAATGCAAGTCAATACAATACAATTTGAAGTCCAAGCTTGCTTAATTCCCTCATTATTTGTTCCAGTCACACATTCACTTTATCTATAAAAAAATACATTTAGATATTTTACCAGATTACTGTCATGACTTTAAATGTCATCACAACCCACGAGTTCTGAGGATTCTGTCATAGCTATTTAGTAGTTATATTTCTTGTATGTATTTATCAGGGTTTAAGAATCTGTGAGTCTTGTTTTGCATGCATGCTGTGTTGTGATTTATATTTGCCTTATAAGTTACGATAGTTACATTTTCTTTAGTTTATTGTGAGTCTGGTAATGTATTTGCAATTAATTTTATCACATTCCCATGGAACATTAAATATGTTACTTATTATCCATGTTTTGCTTTAAAGCAGGGTTCCCCATAAAAATGCGTCTGTCCTCTACATAGTGATGCTTAGTATTTTTTGTTATTCATCAAGCTATTGCGCAATGTTGTAATTCTGACCCGTGTTTAGCTGAAATATACTTATTAGTCAAACACTATATTTATTTAATGACATCCTACAAGTGAACTATTGCATGATGCACCAGGGTCAGGCAATTAGCTTTTTTGAAAATAGCTTTGGCATCCCAGTCGACAACTAAACCAACATGTTGGTTTGATTCAGGTTCTATGGTTTCTAATTTAGACCCAGACAGGGAAAAATAAAACGTTTGAATTAGGCTGTGTCTGTAAAATCTCATACTGGAAGGAATCCTATTAAGCCCTCTCCCTGTTTTGCTCTGGCAATCACTAGCCCCGAATTTCACAGCAACAGCTTGTCTGCTTTTGGGTTAAAATAAAATAAAAATAAAAAAAAAACTGAACTGGAAGAGAAGAGGAAGCAAAATTAGCTGGCTGTGGTAAAAGTCATGATTCATGTAATGGGTTAGCTCTTGAAACCTTGCCTTTGGAAACATCACCATGATATCAGACGTTTGTGCAGTTACTGCAGGAGGAAACACTATGTAGCCGGTAAGAATCTTCATATTTGATTCCTTGAGTGTTTGAAGGTTATTAACCAAAAGAATCAGGGAGCGAATCAATCGGTTCCAAACAAACAATAAGCTGACGCATTCTTTTACAATAGGAGCCCAGGGCTTGTCTCGACGTGAGCCCTCGCCATATCGCGGTGGCCGCACTTCTACGGCGTGTTAAAGCCTGCCCTCCTTAAGCAGCGGGGTCCCGCGCTGCACCACCCTGTACTGTGCCCCCATTTTCATTATGTGCAGCTATGTTCCCGCGACGGCTGGGAGAATCCCCAGAATTCCCAGCAGCACGTTCCTTCTGGGCCAGGCAGGAGGAGCAGGCCGTTCCAACACAGGAGAAGAACTCCGGGCACTGCAGACTCTTTAGCCTGACACTCATAATCAGACAAAGCCATACCATACTGAATAACAAAGCAGGGATGAAAAGCCCCATGCTTAAATAAATCATATATTTAACATAATTGAATTTGCATTTTATTACATTTGACATATATAATGTCGATACAAAACTCACTTATCCCACATAAGCCACGTGTATTTCTTTTTTGTTTTTTTTAATGTTTGTTTCCTTCTTATGCATCTTATTTGGTTGCATATTTTCATTCATAGGTCACACAATGGTGGGCACAGTTAAGTAAGAGAAGCCAATCACAGGGCTTTAAGAAAGGGACAATAAAAATGAAATGACTAACAACTGTCAGCAAGTAATGAGTGCTGGCAATAAACTGTGACGCTCTCCAGTTGGCAAGCGATGGGGAGAGAGTAAGCCAAGGATAAATTGATTGTCTGTAACTATTTAAATGCAACATTTAGCTGTGATTTATGCAAAGAAGAATGGTATTATGTGGGAACATTTTCCAAGTGTAGCAGCTTGCAACAATTTAAGTTATATTGGGGAAAAACCACTGAAATGAATGTTTGAATGTGCTCCATAATGAAATGGATATATTTCTTTTTTTATATGGAATAAAATGGCTCAAAAACTGGTAATAAATCGTATCACAAGACTCCGGTTCTTTCATAGTAAAGATTTCGCAAATATTTCGGGATGAGGGACGAGGAAAGGTTAGAATTACAGAAACCAGTTCCTGAAACCTGGGAATATTATTTGATCTATATCATGAAAATTGTGGACAGTAAAGGCCTATGTATACTTTACAAAATGTCTTAATTGCATTTCCCAAAGTAAGTGGTGACTGGGCCAGTATACTGAATTCTTTGACTGATGTTGTTGAGGGTGAATTATCATCACAAAACAGGAATGGTATTTTGCCTCTAGGGATAGACCATTGTTGAGTCTAGAAAAGTACAGCATTGAAATTTGGTGTAGATCCATTAAACTGTACAAATCATGTTTTTTTTTTTCTTTTTTTTAAATGTCATTATCATCTAGGATTACTTCTATGCTTTGTATTGTGCTGCTAACGATAACTTGCAGCATTTTTCCGACAGAAATTTTGCTAATTCAAAAATGTGTTTGCTAAAACATTGTCAGAATATACACAATTAAATCACTCACCACAAAGGTCAACATTTTGATATTTGTATTCACTGGAAATTCTGTGACCCTCCACAATTCTCGCCTCTTACGTAATAATAGTACTTTCCCAAGCATGTACTGGGAGTTGATGGCAAGTGGTTGAACTGGGGAGTGAAATATAGAAACAATTGCAATGAGTACAAATGAGGCCTGTGTCCCGTGAATGATCATAACGACTTTGGATCGTTCATATTACATGATGATTTAGTCGCATTTAGCACTCACGGCACATTTTTAGTCGTCTAAATTACAGGCCTGCCAAATGGCATGTCTCTCTGCGGCGACGTGTGTGTGACCTCTGCGGTCTTTCTTTCACTGCGGTGTCTCTCCTAATGGATGCCAACTGTCATTCTTCCCCGTTTTAATGGGCAAAGAAGTCATAATTTTACTAATACCCCCCATGTTGCCGCCCAAGTCCATTCCATGCTCTCATACTGGTTTCATTGTCACACATGCACAGTAACAAGAACTTGAATATCTTCCTGACAGTGGTTTGCTACTCTGTTTGAATAATTACTGACAACTTCAACATATACAGATGTTTATAGAAACATCCATAAGGCAGCGCAGTGGCACACTGGTTATCCCTGTTTCCTCGTATCTCGGGGACCAGGATTTGAGTCTCCGCCATGGCTGTGCATATTTGTATGTTCTCTTCATGTCATTGTGGGGTTTCCTTTGGGTTCTCCAGTCTTTCCCCACAGTCAAGAAAACGTGTTGAGGTGAACTGGAGTTACCAAGTGGTCTGTGCCTATGCATGGCATGTGGGCACTGCATTGGGTTGGTGCCCCATCCTGGGTTGTTCCCTGCCTTGTGCCTGTAGCCTCCAAGATCTGAATCCCCATGACACCTGAATAGGACAAGAGGGTACACGCAATAGAAAAATATATGTCCCATTCAGTCCAGTTTCCTGAGTCTCATTCTGTAGTAAATTGTTGACTGTAATAACCTAGTAGTAGACAAAGTTAGACAACGGGACATCTAGAACCTCATGGACATATTTCATAGGATGTATTTCATAATCATATTTGTCTGTATTATCATTTTTTATGAACTATTTACCATCTAGCAACCAATGTGTTAACAATGCAAGATTGAATCTGTGTTGCTTGGGTCCCATAGTTATTTATTTTGGTGTGTTTGAGACGGTTTTTTGAGACTGTGAACAGCTCAATGGCAAAGCAGTCCTGGTGTGGCAAGGGCTGACCCCCCGCGGCTGACGTTTAATTTCCCTTTACACACAATACCACAGTAAAGGGATTCATATTTACTTTGCATGTGTTAGCGATTACTAATTAGCTTTGGGCAGGTGTTCTGGTTATGCTGAAGAGTGCAAAGCTTGGCTTGGATACCACGGGCCATACAATTAAAATTTATAATGTGTTTGTTTTTCAATGCAAAAATGTCTTTGGTGAACCGAAACTAGTCAGTGGCAGAAAAACAGATGATTAGATTAAAAAAAAATGCTTCAAACTATTTTGTATTAAGAAATTAGTACCTTGAGTATGGTAAATAAAACATTATAATAAACCAGACAAATCTGCTTTTTCCTAAGATGCTTTTACAATTTTATAGTCTCGCCACATCAACAAAAACTGCAGAAACAATCATGACGGTAATTGTTGTTGTGCTTTTTCTTTTATGGTATAACATCATTAACTGCAGATGGTTGCGCAGAATTTATGGGTCTTCCTTGTTTTGCAGGGCCTTGTGCTAGTTAGTCATACGATAATGGAACAAATTTTTCAGGACAATTTAGAAGTTTTTTTTTCCACAGTAATAACCAAAGCGAATGGCTTTCTCTTGTATTGCTCAACCGTTTTTGTATTAAATGTGAAATAATAGCTTTAGTGCACTGCTCTGAGCAATGAAAAACAAGGCTAGGTTCAACTGACAAATTTGTCAGCTACGAAATGACTCCTGCATTTGCATTGTAAACCCGGAAGTGATATATACTGTATATAGCTGCCATGAGTGTATTGTCCATTATTTAACAATGCAACCATTTCAGATTTGACAGATCAGTTTGATGTGAGACACACGCTTCAAACTCATCCGTACTTATCTTCTGGACTCAAACTTGCTAATCGAGTATTTTTCCATGTGTTATTCATGTACTGTGTGGCTTGCAAACTGTCGCACAATAAAATATATGAATATCAGATTTTGTTATGCATGGAAAAAAAACTATATAAATGACAGATTCATTTGTTTGTCAGTGTACTGTATGTACATACATGTAGTGGGTTGATTTTACATCTACACACTGTCTCTCTGTTGTAGGGAGAGCTAGGTGACAGACAGAGTGAATTGCCCAAACATAAAACTACATACATCTTGGGAGACCTCTGCCTGTCACCTGCTCCAGAATGAGCAGTTTTGAAACACAGACAAGTGGTGAAACTACATATAAGTAAATAAAACACAATACTGGAAGTCCTCGCTATCATGTGGGCAGTCTTCTAAATGGAAGAAATAAGCAAACTGTTTACAATGGCTGGCTTTTATTGAATAGAAAAATGTCAAAATTGTTTTAATATGCCAGTCAGAAAAAATACACTGCTGAATATGTCTACTGTTTGCTTACAAGTCTTGCGTGTAATAAAGTTTGATGCCATAATTAAAATTAATTGATGCTATGCATGCAAGGGCCACAAAGCAGCTTATATACATAATTACGGATATCTAGATGAGCCTCTGCTTTTTTGCTGCTAAATAAGTAATCCGCACTGCCTGTCAGACCACACAACGGCTAATCCGTGTTGGGTGTCACTTAGAGCAGAACTGTAGTTAGCTTTTCTGGGTGCGATTAATGAGATTAGCTACTCAGATTGCGGGAAATATGTTGAAATCTTACAGCTTTGCAGCTGCTTTTATATTTTTTTTAAAACAGCACTTGTCCGTCCCAAATGCACTTCCAATGACGTACACTAACATAACTGCAACTGTACAGGAGGAAGTTACACTGTAGGTGGATGAAACAAGGCCTATTTCCTGCCATTACCTTCAATGAAACCTCAAGTAGATATAGCAATATAAAGTAAACATAAAACAATAGCAGGTGTTGTTGACGACCTTCAAAAGTTACCTTTATTTTGCTGCTCGGCTGGCTTTGTTCTAAATTGAAGAAATAAACCGAGGCTTTGTAATATCTCTGAATAAAAACTGTCTTCTGTCAGCAAAACATTGTGAAATTTAAATCCCCATCTGTAAAGCAGAGATTTATTCTGGTCAAAGGCACAGAGTCCCTCAGGGGCTCTACAAACTACTTGTTTTAAATTTCTGGTTATGCTCCACTTAGATTTTTTTCCCCATGGTCTCCATGGTAACATTAAAAAGGTATACAAGAAATGTATACATTCTAGACATTTGCAATGATCCAGAACATAAACAGGGAATAAGGTCAAGTATGAAAACACAGAACTAGATGCAATTTCTAGTTTATGTTGAAAAGTCTGTGAAAAACCCATTTGGGTGTCACATACTGAATTGTATCTCCATTAAACAGTGCAAAAGAAGAGCTCTTTTTCACCCTGACCTACTAATAAACATGCATTTTACAAGGAGGCTTCATTTACAAGGAAGTTTCTCTGGCAAGCCTGCAACTGGACAGTATTAGTGACCTTATTTTGCAGCCATGGTCAAGACACTTAAAGGATTTAAAAGACATCTCAGTAGAAATATTTGGTCTTAATGCTTAGACTGGAAAGTGTCTGTCTGCGTAAAGCCTGGAAGCTGAAAAAAGCCAGCGAGCACCCCTTCACTCTGAGCATCCCCTTGTCATGCTACATCATTCTCGAGGAAAAGCTTGATTTAATTGGAACAATACTGTAAGGCCGAAAGAAGAATCTGTAGCCGTTACCAGTTTTACTGAGTTGATTCTCAGACTGTGTCTTTGGTTTTCAGACTGTGAGTTTAATATTTTGCAGTACAATCTGGCCATACAAGCAGAACTTTGGAAAAATATTTATAGTTTTTCTGGTACGTTCCTAAAACTTCCATCCACCCTATCTATCAGTCACTTGTCCGGGACAGGCAGCACAGGACACAAAGCAGGGTGCCTTCTGGATACCATGCCAGTCTATCACAGGGCACCTACAAACACACACACTATATCTCGCAGTTTAGATCAGCTTATCTGTAGATTTCTGAACAGCAAACATGCACACAGTTTGGCATATTTTACAATGTCATATGTGGCAATGGAAGACACTAATTACTCCTTGTAAGTAGAGGCTAGGCAACATCTTGATCCCTGGAAATCTTGTATATAATATAAAATATACAATAGCTATAACTAAAATCGATCCATCCACCTCCCATGTACACATAATCTACGTTGTTATAGCACACAATTTCAGTGTCTAGTCTGAAATGCCAAAAAAACACTTTAATAAAATGTATCTATATTAATTTACTAGGTATGTATTTAAGTAAATAACTGTGACATGAATGAAATAAACTAGTTATATTATATTCTCTCGTACTTTTTTTCATACATATGTATATAATGATACCTTATTATCACTTGTGGTGCAGTAAGTGACATATCTATCATTATCCAGAATTAAATTTGCCACAATTGAAGGGCTGGAAAGTGTATTTAAGGCCAAGGCTGCTGTTCACTCTCCCACGCCTGTAGCCAATGTTCAAAGGCACTCAGAAATATGTCAGGCATTTTGCGGAGAAGTGAATGACTTGGAATTATCCAATGTAGCATTTTTCTAACAAGCTCTGAGCACACATCATTAGTATATTTAGTTTAAAATGCATGAATTACAAGTTATGGCAAACTGTGTCAGCTATAAATCTAGTTATGCAAATATTTACTGAGGTTCATGGAAATGTGCTTTAATCAAGTAAACATTTCTAAAGAGAAAATAACCAGTCAAATTTCTCTGCCATTTTACAATTCGCAATTTTTTTCAAAGTTTTTTGTAAAACAGAAACAAAATCACCACAGCATAATAACACTATATAATTTAACTTATTTTATACAGAACAATTACAAAAAAGTATATTGATTTCTCACTGGTTTGGGGGCAGAGATGGGCAGTATTTCAATGAAATGTATTTAATATGTATTTAATTATTTTAAAGTATTTTAAGTATATTAAGTATTTAATAAAAAAAAAAGATGTATTTTTGTATTTAAAATACTTAAAAATAAAATATGTAATTTTATTTATTTTCTGTCATTTTAAGTACCTTCGTGACCTGCCTTATAGACGTTATATAACTAATAACAGCCTATCCCCATCTTTGGCTAGATGCAATTAAATCACATGACACATCCTGTTGGGCCCAGATTGCTCATTGTGAACTTTGTTTTTTCCAAAACCAGTACTCCCAAGTGAGAAGCCACTTTGCTGCTCGGTGCAAACTGATCTAGTACGATATACTATCAGATATTGCACTGAATGTCATTATAGAACAGAAAAATAGAGCAATTAGCAAAGGCAAGTGCAGTACTCAAGAACTTGTGAATTAACTTGCTAGCCTGTTAGCGGTATTCTAGTTAATTTCAACAGGTATGCTCAGGCAGTGGCATCTGGTGGTTTGTCATATATGGAAACCTTCATTAGTGATGTCAGGCTAGGCAGTTTTGTAACTAGGGACACAACTCATTTCTATCAGCAAAAGGTTGGTGTTTTTATAGCCATTGGGCCTGTGTAAAAAGGAGAAGCTACTGGTGAACTTGATGTTGAATATTATATGCGTCACAGCAGCTGGTCGCCTTTTTTTAACATACATCTAAAAAAGTTTATTCTTCGAGTTTGTTCGTGTTTGGCACCCTACTGTAAAACAAAATGGAAAATCCGCGCATTGTGATAATTAATTTAAGAAAGTCGGTGTGCCTCCCTTCTGGCACACGCACATGCCGACACCAATTCTGTGGGAAATACTGAGTATAAATTAAGGGTGTAACGGTTCTGAAACAGAGACTGAAACCACAATCCAGGATCATGAACATTTGAATCCCGGTTCCATCTCCCAGATCTCCCCAACGCCAACCCGCTGCTGTTGAGCCCACATTATGTTACTAATGTTACAAAAGTTATTTTTCATTTCACAATTTGCAAAATTGTTATTATGTTTAAAGTTAGGGAAAGCTGTACATTTTGCACATTGTTACGGCTATAATGCTACACATATTCATCATGTTACTATTTCACATGTATTTTTCTATTGTTTAAATTACAGATCACTTGTATTTTAATTAAATACATTTTCCCACACCCATATTTTGTATTTTATTTTGTTACATTTGATGACCAAGTATTTGCAATTTGTAACAAAATACTTTTTTAACATATTTCTGCCCATGTCTGGCGGTAATAGAATGTTTAAAAGCGCCTTTAGAGGAGAGACAGTTTACTGACGCTAAATGGATAGCATTTGGGACTTCTAATAGTGATGAAAAGGGGTCGGTTTTCATTAGGTTTCCTTTGTCGAAAAGTTAAATTTAGCGTCTAGTTTCCATAATCCCACAGGCTAATGGAGAAGGAGGATCTGGTCTAATGTTGAGGATACCAGACCTTCCCATTGTGTGCATCAGAGTAGCTATCACAGCACTGACATTTTGTGTTGCTGACGTGGCAGAATGCTGTCTGGGTCACAGAGCCACCTGGCACCAGAGGTAATGAGCTATTTTGTGTGGAGCCTCTGCGGAGCACCAATGACAATAGCTGCGCTGAAACGCATGTCGCCCAATGAGAGGCCAATCATCTGGCAACAAAGCAGCGTAATTTGTGAGGACCTCACTCTGAGGGTTAGGGCATGTAATTAAGACCAAGACAGGGGAAGACACAGCAGACTCTTGATGACAGATATCAGCTGACTACTCTATGGGCCTTGTTATTGCTCCCGGTCCTAGGGAACCTGCAGCCCAGCAATTGGAGGAACTGGCTTTGAGTTCATCATAAAAAAGGCCTATCAAATGGCCCTGGTTGGCGACTCTGCGGGAATGCGCAGGGGAGAAGGCAACAGATATCATATGCAGGTCAATCCACTGTGGGAAAAATTATCGAATCAGTCAAAACAGAAAATTACTACCAGCCATCTGTTGAGCCGTTGTTAGCATTAGCTATGATTCAGCAGTACCAGGCAGAACATTCTGTATCAATCCACGTTTCATGTGCTGATTAAAAGTGTGAGGAGGGTGTAATCCCCTGACAAACAGAAAACAATTTTAATGTTTTCTTATTATTTTGCAAATAGCGGCTGAGTGTATTAATTTTTATTTTAAACATGTTGTTTTTCATTTTTTTCTTGTTTAATTTAAAAGCAGTTTTTGAAGCAATATAATTGCCATTCAATTTTAAAAAGACTAATTGTTTACAGCCAAGACACATTGCCACAGAATTTGGATTCATGAAAATTATGTTCCTGTTCTATTCTAGCATTGTCCCAAAATGGAAAAGTATATATAGTACCCAAGATGAATTAATTTACTATTCTAAGTAAGAATGTTCCATTTGTGCAGTACATTCTAGAGTCAGTGGGTCTCCATTAAAAGTGATCAAAGTAATCAGAAGTAATTCAAAGCTGTAATGTATGCAGTCTTATTGAGTCTAAGTTATTGTTTGTTTTGGCTCTTTTGTTAGATGTTCATTAAAGTTATTAAATCAATTCATTATTTATTCCCCAGTACAAAGACTTTGAAACCAACATGAGAATATGGTGACAACCTGTACTTGTTATATGGATGACAAGTGATCCAATTAGATAGACGACGATAGATAGATGACCATAAGAGCTAGAGTAGGCTTAGGGTTTCTGGGGTAATTTAATGGATGCATGAAGAGACGAGGACATGAAGTGATAGAAACCCAAGTCAGAAAAGAATCACTGGGCTCCAGTCTTTCGGCCTTATTGGCCTAAAATTCAGAACAATTTTAACCAATCCCTGATTTACTCTGAAAATACTAGATCACCAGTGGCTTTCTGTCCAAATAATGACTTCAATAATGCAATTAAGAACTTATGTACACTAAAAAAACAGATGTTCCTGCAAAAAAAAAAATGTGCACCATCCAGACTGTTTGGATCTAATTATAATTTCTTAATAGTTTGTTTTCCTCTTTTTTATTTTCAAGGGCTTATTCTGTAGAACTGAGCAGCCACTGTGGTACTGTCAGTTAGCTTAGGTTAGCCTATGTACAGTACTTTCACCAGAGCGAATGGAGGATGCAAAAGCGTGGTCAGCTGACATGTGCAGCACTCCGATCAGTTCTGGCACATTAACCTCAGCTGGAGTCTTACCAAAAAAAAAGCAGGACAGTTCTATAAAATTCTGCAAGTTTCCAGCTGAGGACACCATGTCAGCTGACTGTTGTGTGCTTGAATCTGTGCCAGATCTCGCATGTTCTCTGCATGTTTCCGTGTTATGTGCCTTTCTCAGTGACTCCAAATTGCCCTAGACGTGCATGTCTGTGAATTCCCCTGTCATCGGTTTGCATCCTATTAAGGCGGTATGCTGTCTCGTACCATGTGCTTCTCAGGACAGGCTCCAGATCAGACCTGTTATTCAGTCAAGATTCAGTATTTATGTGCTGACACAGATAGGATTTATATCCTGTTCTGGTTAAATCCTGACTCCTATCAGCTTAACATAATTCACTCTTAATGCTGATGAATAATGATTCATGCTAAATAAAAAAATGCCTGTGCTTGTTTTTATCATTCTTTTGGGGCAGATAAGGAAATGATTATGTATTGTTTTCCAGAAATGAGTCCCTTGGTAACACTCAAGATCAAGTCATTCTGGGCAGTGCACTTCACACCACGGAGATGAGGTCACCTCGCTCCACTGGTGCGTGTCTTCAGTATGAATGGATTTGCCCAGCTGTGAGCCACTGGGCTCCAGTTGGAGAGGGAATTTCTGGAAAGAGAAGTGTCTGGAGCAGGACTGCTTGCCAGTTCTGAGGGAGCTCCCAGTATACAAACAGTGTAGGCCTCGGCACAGATGCTTTACATCACTACAACACTACAAAGGGCCATAATTTATACATTTGCATGCCTTTTATTGGATATGTCAATGTGATAAATGTTGTAAAACAGTGATCTCATACTGGTAACTCACCAGCTTCTCACTGACACTTGTCTGAGCTTTTCTTTTTCCAAAAAAATAAATAGACTTCATACATGCCGTTCTTGGCAGTGTGGCGGTGCAGAGGATAGCATCACCCCCTCACACCTTTACCACTGGTCACTGGTGTTTTGCCACCTGCCTCAGGTTTCTCCCACAACACACCAAAAGGTGGCTAAGTGAGCTCCCTTCTCTAAATGTGTGTGCACCCCATCCAAGCTGTTCCAAAGTCTTACCTTGGCTTCCTCTTATAGACTCCAGGCTATCGAGTAATGGGTAAAAATTTAGAAGTTTGATGGATGGCCAAGCCGTACTTCAGGCAAGTTTCATTTCCAGAGGTGGAAAGTTCAGGTTCAGAAAGTAGAAATCCAGACCGAGATTTAGTTCCAACCAACCAGTTGAGTACGCTGTGATTGTTACTCCTTATGCTCAACTGGTTGGTTAAAGCAAAATCTTGGTCTGGACTTGTACTTCCTGAACCTGATCTTTCTGCCTCTGTTAATTTCTACTTCACTAATTATTCGATTCTCTAACTTTACCCTGTACAAAGTCACGGGGCAAGACTGGGGCTTATGTCAGGAGGTATAGGGGCAGAAGGCCAGAAATACCTACCCATTGTGTGGTGTGGAAGAGAAATTCCAATAGGGCAGGGGAATGGTGCATTGTGGGATTGCTGTCAATGTCTTAGGCCATAGGCAAAGAAGAATGTGTATGTTTATGTTATATGCTGACCCTGAAACTGGAAACTGAAACTGCTTGTTTGCCTGTTTGTGAAGATAATCAGAGCCTCCTCTGCTGTGCTGAGAGAACTTACATCGCCTGCTCAATGTCGTAGAGCTGAGCTATTCAAATCACGGTCCTCAAGGGCCGAGCCCTGCTGATTTTCCAGCTTTCCTTTACCTCTCAGCCAGGTGTGAAGCCTCCAGCCAATCAGAATCAGTAATCATTAAACAAACTACCTGGAAGAACTAAAAGAAGGCCTGGATTTGGAATTGAGGTCTGGATTTGAAGAGCCCTGTCGTAGAGGAAGATAATGGGAGAGAAGCCAGGAATATCGAATAGAGAACAGGCATATGTTTATGTGAAATAATTAAATGAGATAGATTAAATGGAAATACGTAAATGCAACCGATGGTGACCAACTGCCTGTCCCTGGGCCTAGAAGACTCTGGGGGTGTATGAGATCACCACCTCACCACTTTTCATTTTAACCAGTAAGGTAGAAGATTCCCCATCGGGGGGTTAAGGTATAAGAATTTAGCTTTTTCCTCTGTTCGGGGGATCACTTCTTAGAGACAGGAGTACTCTGTTTCTTTGCTGTTAACCCCGTGTGCGCCCTACTTCAATAAAGAAATTTTATTTGACTCATATCGTGTCAGGTAAACTTGCTTCAAACTTGGTGCTGATCAGAACCATAATAATAATAATAGCAATAACAGCAAGCGAGATTTTTTTACTTCCACAGTGGCACACAAATACTGTACATGCCCATAGGAGTGGGCAAAGAATAACTGCCACACAAGACAAATATTTTTAATTTTGCAGGCCCTAAATGAGAGGAATAGCTCTGAAAATAAAAGAAAGAAAAAATAAATTAAGCTCAAAAGATGCGTTGACGGCAGAGTTATGTTTAATTTAAATTAAAAGATAAGAATTAAAGAAGTGACTGGTGAGGTCTATATAAAGTAAGTCCTTATCCACACCTAGATGTAAATTAGGGAGGATAAACAGCTGCCTCTAATCTCCCCGGGCAGGACAGTGTCTCTGACATGAAGGGAAACACAGTCATTGCAACCCTAACGAGGCAGAAAACCCAAGCGAGACCACAAAATGAGACTTCCAGAAAACAAACTTTGTTATAATTAGCGCAGGCATCTTTTCAAAGACGGGATGAGGGCATTCATTACATTAATCTGGAGGATCTTGAATTTATTTATTTATTTTTGCTGTAGTAATACTGCTGTAATAAAAATGGCAATTTCACGTTCCTGTGGGATTCAAACATCTCACCCCATCCAATATTGAGGAAAAAATTGTAGTAGTAGTAGAACTTTACTTTCAATTGGGAGAGTGCAGTTTGCTCTGTCATCCAGACATATGTGTTTGTTCCTGTTGAATAGATGCCATGAGTGTGTTTGCGTGTGTACATGCATGTGTGTGTGGGGGGGGGCATGTATATATTACATAGTGGGGACCACCTGTGTGTGTGTGTGAATGTGTGTGTTCTTGTATAGATCACTTTTGAGTACCAAAATGTCCCCAAAGTGTGGTAAAACCTGAAATTTCCCTACTCAGGTCCCCATTTGTAAAACCTCAATTTTTTAAAGATCTGTGAACGGAATCAAAAAGCTACAAATACCAAAGGTCTTGTATTTGGGTTGGTTACTTATGGTTAAGGTTAGGGTTGGGTTGGGGTTAAGGGTGTCATGATTGGGATTAGGGTTTTTCCCATAGAAATTAATGGAAGGTCCCCATTTAGATAGGTACACCGAGGCTGTGAGTGTGTGCGTGTGTGTGTGTGTGACAGGCTGTGTCCCTCAGCATATACCCATTTCTGTGTTCTCTCTCAGTTACCGAAAACGGATCTGTTTTGGAGGAGGGCGGGTGCCAGGTACACATCTCAGATGAAGACACTGTCCAGACCAGGCATTGCATTGTCTTGCTTACATTCTGGCATAATCTGTGGCCACTACTGCAGCTTTTAAGATTTGTTATGGTAATTATCACCCTACCTCCGCTACTCCATGCCCACTGGGAAGGAGAAGGCAGTTGACGATTCACACTGCTGTCCCTCTTTTTGTGGAAAATGACTTCACACTACGCAGGAGAGCAAAGCACTCTGATTAGAGGAATAACACGGTCCTCACAGCTTGTAACCTGCAATGTGATAAGTGCTGATGAGTCAAAGTGCACCCTTTATTTGGCTCAAAGGTGAGATACACCCCGCTCGGATAGGTCCTTCCTACCACGGCGAGACAATATCTATTCAAGCGAACTCTTAAATAGGCCACAATATAACTGGATGTTTTAATGTAAAACACAATCTCTCGTATAAGCATCTACTGCTGTCAATATACTGCTAAGCAGAAAACAGTATCATCACAAGTGTTATCTCAGCCATGATACCTGATTATGGCATGACTTATGGGCTGGAGCCTATCCAAGACTCCAAGACAGCATAGCGCACAAGACGTATACAACACTATGGGCAATTTAGAGATGCCAGTTAGCCAAAACTGCACGTCTTTTGGCTGTAGGAAGAAACAGCAGGAAATCTTATGTGCAGCATGCAAAACATGTAAACTAGATATACATAGAGAGTTAAGATTGACACCTCTAACCTGCAAGGTGTAAGCCACTCAGGGTAGAATACTACTTCATACAGAAACATGGCTGGAACATGACGTAATCTGAATGCACTCCCCTATTTACGCCCATAGACACTTCCCTAATTACTATAATACTGCAGCAATACGTCTTTGCCTGGCAGCAATACACACTGACAGAATCACTCTGCACGTGTCGCTTAAGCAACACAGGGGCCTGCTTAATGGTCATATGAAATAAGCAATCAGTTTAGAGCTTGCACATACTGCTAATTAATCTGGCAAATATTCTGATGAGACTATGTCTTATCTATTGCTCAGTTCTGCATGTACACCACCTGTACACATGTACACAAATATGAAGGGCCTGGGTAATGTGAACTGTGTACCCTGAACTTTACGGGGGGGGTAATATGAGGTACTGTAGCAAACAACGCATTTCTCAGCAATAGAGAGGATGTTCACAGAATCCTGTTGGTTTTTTTATATTGATAGTCTAGTGATACAATAAGATATACTTTATTTATCCCGGGAGAAATACTTAGGATCAATACATGAGTATCAATATATATGATTTTCCTGTTATTGATTATATGTAATATTACAGCCATCATATTATAAAAAATAGCTGTCAATATCGATCCATCCATCCATCTGTCCATCCATCCATTAATCAATCTTTTAGCCACTTGCTTAGTACAGGGTTGTTAGGGGGGCTGTTGACATTTATATAGAAATAAAACAATTTATACTCATTATAATCATCATAATTGAAGCCAGTATATTCAATTAACAAAACAGATGTATTTATAATATTTCAATAGCCACTACAATAATTACAAGGAAATGGTATTATTGTTAGCACTGGAAAATTAAGAACTACTAATATTTAAATCTCTGTCTAACAATATGTGAATAATCTGTGACTTCTTTGAGGAGATTCATAACCATAGCTGCATAAAAAAGTTTCTTCTGCATCCTGCAGCCTATTTTCTGTTTACAGACAGCTTTATTCAGTTAGGAACACAAAGCTCCACCAGATTCACTTCCAAAAACTGAAAGAGATTTTTTTTCCAGTCAATCAACCATTTATTGGTTGATTTTGATATATAATCAAAAAATATATATTTCTGGAAAAATCTACTTGCAGGCCAGCTTTAGCCTCCTGGCAGTGGGAGTAAGGCGTTTGTCCAAAATATCTTACTGCTGACTAGAATTCATGATTTCATCTATCTTAATAAGAGCCCCAGGATGTGTGGGTACAATAAAACGCTACAAAGCCCCACTACCATGTTCACAATAAGTGTAATGTTCTTCTCAACAATGCCTTGGTGTGCATTTAAAAAGTAAAAAAAATAAAAATCAAAAATCTGTCCTGCCAGATCATAACAGATGGTTCCTTTTACAAAAACTAACACTGTTACACAATTTGATATCATCGTCCCTTTTTATCAGAAGAGCATTTCAAAGTATTATCAAACATCAATTGCGGTGATCTCGGAATATTACAGTTGCAGGCTATTGTCCTTGAATTTACCTTCTTTTCTGGAACATTTCCTAGTCAGATTTTACTCAGAGACCACATAAAGCATTATTATCCTGAGCATGATATAGCATTGCACATTGTATTATTTTTTTAAGTCTTTTATGACCTGTAATAGATTATAACAAAGCTGTCAGAGAAGCCATGACAGCTTTTAGATCATATCATTACGTGCTTTTGTGTTGCATTTGTGCCATTGTTATGAGTGAATTATATCAGGACAGCATACATTTTAATGTGTGTGCAGAGGTGGTTTGTTTAAATGGCCCGTGTGGCTTCTTTGTTCTATAAAAAACACCTTTGGAATGTGCTGTATTGACAGTGACAATGCAGTGGCTGTCATCCCATTTTAAAATTGATGAAGCGTGTATAAACAAATTAATGTAGATCTGCACTGCAATCGTATCTCGAATTCTCTACTCCAAGTGATATGGCATAGGTGAACAGTAGGTGAATTTCCCCATGGGGTTCAATAAAGTGTCATTATTATTTTTATTATTATTGTTGTTGTTGTTGTTGTTGTTGTTGTTGTTATGGGGTCATAATGCATTGTGTTATGGTTATGAAATATAATGCTTATTTAAATAAAAAAATTTCAACAGGAAAAAAAATGACTGTCCATTGATGCAAATATTTTGAAATCATTAACTGCACCTTCATAATGCATTCGTGGAACACTCATAAGCAACATGTAAGTATAACTTAATATCCTAAGATACCTTAACAGCTTCCATAAACATTAATAACAATTATATGATTATACGAATATACTTGTCATTATCATATAATGTTTGTTAATAATGCATGTTAAAGTTTTTAGGGTATGTTAGGATGTTACAGTATACGTACATGTTGCTTATGCATGTTTTGTGAATGCATGAAGAATGCATTATGAAGTTACACTGAATGTTCTACAAATGCAGTATAAAGGCATTAATGAAAAGTATGAAAGTGCAGTTAATCATTATCTTGTAATCTTTGGAATGAATTCACTGAAGTTATATTCAAGTGCTAAAAAGTAATGAATAATGGTGATTGTCTTAATTTTGCATTCACGTAAAAATATTAGCTTGATATTCTGTATATCTATAGATGTTGTTTAAATAGTTATATATTCAAATGTTGTATGAGAACAGGGATTCTAACTAATTCT
This sequence comes from Petrocephalus zakoni, assembly GCA_026774425.1. Lineage (NCBI taxonomy): Eukaryota > Metazoa > Chordata > Actinopteri > Osteoglossiformes > Mormyridae > Petrocephalus > Petrocephalus zakoni. Next base: position 7,103,778 of record JAODKN010000042.1, read on the forward strand.
GGAGATTGGCAATAAGAGTTATCAGTTTCTGCTACTGCTAATACTGCTTTGAAATGCTTTTGTTATAAGCTCTGGAAAACATGTAGGGGATTCGATAAATCAAGACGAGAACTACTTTCATACAAGGAAGATATGACATCTACTTCTCAGTCCTTAAATCTTTCTTGTAAAGCCATTAAAATAAACTGCAGGAATTGGTGACTAATTGATAAGGTTCTAATTAAAAGCATATTTTTAGCCTTAATTGAAAACATTAGGAATGACGATTGGATTTGTCTAGAGGTTGGGGATTGAAGATAGTCTTTGATCTCCAAGCTTGTCAGCCATCCTGTTTTCCTTGAAGATTTCCTGGTTTGTTTCAATAGGCACTCGTCTGCTTGGGGGATAGGATGTCGGTGGATCAGGGTTAGAGACGCCTGTCCTTTGTGGAAGGCTAAGTGCTATCAGCTGGGCTAAAGGAATCTGGGCCACAAGGCTGAATTTCTTGCAGAGGCAGACTATCAGATAATACTTCTGAGTATTACAGTAGCCTTTTTCCTTTTTTATTGTTATTTTATTATTAGAATTCCTGCAGACCACAAGTAAGCAAGAACAATTTAAGCTGACTGCTAAAGTTTTGTAGGACAGAACAAATTGAGAATGTGCCAGGTTCTGAAATGAACTATTGTATAAAATTTTATTGTTTCAATGTTGAAAGGAAGATGTATGTTTAATTACATTTCAAAGTTTGCCACTGAGAACAAGGTTCAGGTCCGATTGTCAAAATCTTTAATTGTCCAGATTTGTGTTTTGCCTAATGACATTCACATTCATCGGTGGAAAATCTCATGCCTAACACATTATAATTGACAATTTGGGTTTTATATTTAAGATATATTCAATAGACCTTTAGCAGGATGTGGCTACCGCAATCGTTTTTAGCGAATGGGCAGTAAAATTTTTAGTAACATGTGTTTTAAATTGCCCATTGGTTACAGAGCAGTTTACGAGGATTGCTCATTATTCACCAAGCAGTATTTTTGTCAGTTGACGAAGCACCAGGGAGGCATTTGTCAATTAGTCTAGCATACCAAATTTCTGCAGTCAGCCAATTAAAGAGCGGCCTTGCAGTCATGTTGCTCTGCGCTTAGCGTTGAGGCAACTTCTTCTAGACTACTTCATTCTGGAACGTGTGACAGCGTGACCAATTTAACAAACATTCTGTTTTGATAGATTAGATTTCCCAGACACTGCCCTCTACACATTATTTATCCTGCATCCCATTACGTAGTGCCCAAAAAACATGAATTCCATTAAACCAGCGCTGTGACAACTCATTTACCTAAATAAGACAGAATATTCTTTGCACTAATGGATCATCCTTCCGTTATGATCTGAATTTCACGATACAACATTCATATGAAAAAATCTCATTTTTAAGAACATATAGGTACATTCCATGTTTTTTGAAATGATTATTAATTTGCAGTCATTTTACCTGGTTTGTCCATCTTTGGCCCTTACACTTAATACACTATAAACAGCTGTAAATTTATATTCTAAATATATTTTATTCTAAATTAAATATTAGAAATTATTTGCGGTAAAATTTCATTTTGTGTGGAGGAATGCAATATAACTTTATAATTTTTTATTTATGTTCTATTTTAATAGATATGTATTTGGAAGTAACGCAGAGATTTTGACAGCAGTAAATGAAAACAAAACCTACAAAGAATGAAGACAGGCTGACTGTAACTAACGGCAACTGGTTAAAGAAATAGGGGCAGGTGGACATTCAGTAAAGATAACTAGCCGCTACTAGACATGTAGATATGCCATTCCTTAAAGAGGCCATTCCTCACGTGATGATATGACATTCCAGAGGAGCTCCCCTTTGGACAAATACATAATTCACATATGAGAATCTCAGCATGCCCCACAATAATGTATGAACACTCAATATATCTGAACTAACATCCTTTATGACATCCCCCGAATGCTGTCAGTGAGTGACTTTGAGAGGAAACTTTCATCTGAATAATTGGGAGCTTTGAAGATCACATTGTTTGGTTTCAGTACCAAAAAACTACTGGGCTAAGTTCCCTTTTTTGCTTTCTTGTATATAGCACAAGTATATACTAAAGAATTTAGAGTTAGATCTTATAAACCACATTTTTGAGGTTCTCAGTGGTCTAGTGAGAGTCAAAACATTGGATTCAATCCAGTTGTAAGCATTTGTCTTTAGTTTTGTCTAGCAAGAAGAGCATTTTATTTTCTTTGTTGCTGACCTCAGAATAATTAAAGCTGCAGTATCCCATTCACTGTGTAACGCTGTCATTTATCAGATACTGTTGGTCTATAAAGGCATTTTCTTTGAGGCCCCATCCGATATCTTGAAAATCTAGAAATAACCCGAAGGTTGATTAAATACTGCCTCAGTGCCCATGGAGTTAAAGCAATGTAACTGCATTTAAAAAGTAAATGCCTGGGAAAAAAACTAAAAGGTGCATAAAAAAAACACTGTGCAAGTTTTTTTTTTCTTTAAAAGATAGTTAAAAGTAAATTCAGCACAGTGAAAAGGGACTTTGCTATTGCAACACACTCTGACCCACAGAAGGACGCACTGGAGGCCTGAAACCAGGACAGCCCTCGAACCCGTGTCAATCATAATGGAACCTTGAGAATCGCAAAATCGTGAAGATTCACGTTACTGAGGAAAAGAAACAGCTGAATATGTAGATGGCGGCTATTCATTACCAAAGATGGATGGTATCACACAGTAGGTTAGTTTGGCTATGTCAGTGGCAAAGTCCATGTATATGCAAAAGCGGTTTCTAATTTCTCTGGCTCAGGGCATCTGCCAAATGCTGAAAATGCACATGTAAATATATGTTTTACATACACCTATAACCACAGATAAGCCAAAAATCTGATATATATCTGATGTATTATTTATGCTGTTACATGTGTGCATGTTTTATGAAATGTCATTATCTATATGCTAATATGCAGATTCTGGTATGTGTTCAACACGTGTTTTGTTTCTCTTCAAAGCTAAGTCATCCTCCTGCACTATTTCCAAACACATTATAATAGCACATAGTCAATTTCCTCCTAATTCCCTTCTTAGCTCCCACATTCTGGTGGTTGTTTCTGACCTCTAAATTAAATGGGTTGCGGTGAGACTTTAAATTGTACATTATGGCCTCCCCATATGATTGAGTAATTCAATGGTGGCTCATGCACGTTTCACTTTATGAGGATTATGGGTCTAATTAGAAAATTAACATGCCATTTCAGTGGTTATCATGCAATTCTCGAGATAAACTTGACCTCCCTGGTAAGAATTCTAAAAAATGTACATGAGCTACGCAACTATTGTTGCTGCATTTTACAAGAAATCTTTATAAGAAATGAATGTTTAAACATTTTTGGTAACATTTTATTTGAGGGGGTACAAATAACTTACTTACTACTACTTGTTACTATACTAGAACAAATCATGCACTAATATCGTTCCTGCATGATATACATAAACTGTCATGACTGGCTACTGATGAAAGATCATACTTACGAATGAACAATGTAGCTAACCCTTACTTGTTAATTACGTTAGCAGATACTGCTACATTATTTGTGTCCTCATTTGTTGGATCTTTGTTGCTAATATATCTATAACATTAATTTGCCTTGATCACTCCAAGTCTTTTCATTCCCACGCTAGATCATATGCAGATGAGAACATATGGTCTAAGTCTTTGTCTCATTAAAAGGTTTCAATATATAACTTCAAAAATTAGATTTACAAACATTTAGCAGGATACACATGTTAATTTTCTGCAATAAAATAACATAGTTGTGCATTTGCAAATCGATCCCTATTCAGGAGGTTTGCTAAATCTAAACTGGTTATTTGTTAATTGTCAATATTTGGGTTTGAAAGGAATCAAACAAAAATTTCCAGTGTCTGCCGTAGTTCTGAGAAGGTCAGCTGATATGAAAACCATGTAAAACTGTGCCCAAGGAGAATCTTTTCTTAATGCTCAATTATGTAGAGGAGCCAGTCATTTCAAAGGCCATTGTGAACAGATGCCAGAGTTGATACAGGCCACATGTATCCTATCATACTAATTGAAGTGGTCTGCCCTTCCAAATCGAAGCCCTGAAGAACATGACAAAACGAATTGATTTAAGGAAATCGGAACAACTTTCAACTTTTATTAGCGTTTTCTAATGAAAAGCAGAGCTGTTTGCTCTTTTGCAGGACTGCTGAAAATTTTTCAGATTTACAAATAAGTAAAACCCAAATAGAAAAATGCCTTTATTTATTTATTTGTTTGTTTGTTTATTTTCTGAGGTCTGAACATGACTTTTTTCCAGATCATATGATCACAACGCATGCCAAGTCACATTTCACCATTTCCCCAAAAGGCATCTAGTGCTGCCCATTCATTTGATAGTCAATAAGCACACACACGATTGCACACTGTTGCTTTTACCATTTAAAAGGTATCTGTCTATAACAATCAAACTGCTGTTGATCTTCATAAACACATGAAGTGACAGCTAGTTTCACTATAAACATAAAGATGTGTTTCCATTGACCACAAATTATAACAATATGCTGTTTGGACGTTTGATCCTTTTGGATATAAGTTAATTTTCTTTGTGCATGCAATACATATTTGGGCCACACACAGATGATTATAATATAGCAACATGCCTGACAGGAGGTCAGTCAGTTATCTTAAGGCAAAGACAGACAGGCATCAATAATTTAATGACTTGAGGCTGTCATTAGTGTTTATATCCTCCTGAAAAGGTTATCATTCACTAATGATTCGAACATTTCTTATGCAATATCATCATCCGAGTGTGTAATAAACAGAAGATTCCTGCATAACTTTGCAAGAACTCCTGCTGAATTTCATAAAGAATAAATGAGCCAGATCATCAGACAGCATGTGTGTTGTCACTAACAAGTCGACAGATGGAAAAGATGCTTATGTTTTGCACATTTTATTTGTATAACAAGTACAATGAATAAACTCAGAGTCACTGTTGAAGTTACTCTGTAGCGAGAGGGCTTTGATAATGTGTTCAGGCTTGCTTTGGTTATGTCCATCTAACATTTATTTAACTTACTCACACTGTGAAACTTGCAACTAACGTATGAGCATGTAACTTTTGCAAACTGACAAGTTTATTGATACAGTGAAGATCATTTCCAGGCTTTTTCTCCCAGTGCAAGAAGGTTCAATCATTTTGCTTTCTTATCTTCTGTCTCAGATTTCCTCTCCATCAGTTTCCTTGTGTGCATAATTTATTGATTGAGATTTTGTGTAATTAACTCATTTACTGCAATGACTACTGGAATAAATAATTGCTAAACAGGTGGTAGATGGTGTGGAACGGAAGCTTTATAGACTCCTCGGTGAATGAAGACTGACAGGTATACTGGGAGAATCATGAAATCCACACTCCAGTCATAAATAAACTAAATACCCATGCCATTTACTGCCCTTTCCTCACATGTTACGGATGCAATATACAAGAAAAGTAGATGTTTTTCTAACTGAGTTCATTTCAAGTAAATGTATTTTACTTGAGTATCACTATGTCAGACACTCGTCCTTCAGATTTTATTTAATTGCATAGCAATGAAAATTTACTGGGACCTTTACTAGGACGACGTTTGTAATAAGTCATCGAATATAGTGATTTGACACATCTAGCCCAGCATGTGCACAGAAACAGATAATTGTTCTAATTGTTGCTTATTACCTGACAATGTTATCATTCGTCATACCTCTTCGTTTAGGAATAATTAAGCACATTTAAGTAAATCACCTAAGAATAAAAAATATTGTGCTATTGCTTACGATAGATAAATCATTTGAAAAGAAAAATAAACATTATCACAATTTCCGAATTGTGAAATACGGTTTAAAGACCTGTTTACACAAAGTTTTTCTTCCATGTTTTTAAGCTAGCTACTTCCTAGATGCCAGGTTAAAAAACGTTGTGGTTAAATCAAAGGGCAATCTTACAGATACTCTGTAATTGTATGACATTTTCATTGTATACTTTATTGTACAAAGTGCTGTGGATGGAAAGGCAGGAAGACAATGAGGATTTCTCTTAAGCATTGTCTGTCGGACAGTCTGGAACCAACATCTAACATCTTGATTATATGTCCGTAAAAACCACAGGTAGCTTTAGGGGTCTTTGTATACATTCTTTTTTCAAGCATATCAAGTAAAGCCAACATGCTGTGTATATTAAGTGCATTGAATAAAATACAATGTGAAAAACCTTAGGTAGACATGTCTGGCTACAGTCAACGTTTTATCCAGAATTTAAGTGAACAGGCATAATGCTCTTCTTGGATGACTCTCATTTCCCAGGCAGATATAATAGTCACGACGTGACCTGGATTATGTAAACACAAACAGAGGAACTCTATAATGAGAAAGAGGGAGAACGTTCTAATACTCCTTGTTTGTTGGTGATTTTGTAAATCAACATGTCATGTACTGATGACGTCAGAGAACAAATGGGCTAGTGAGCTGATCGTTACAGCAGGACGTGGTAAAGGAGAAACGGCCCACGTGGCGGCTCCAGCAGACCAGGGTTTGTTTAACGAAACAGAAAGGGGGGGAAACTGAAAATAAAAGAGGGCGTGAGGGGTCAGAAGTAAGCTACAGCTGGGAGAAACACCGGGAACAGCAATACCAATGGAAGGGAGCAACCGTACAATAACTAAGTGAGCCACATGTTCATAGAGCCAGGCGACGGCCGGGGGAGCAGGGAAGCATAATGGCAACGCCAAACGGGACACGGCGGGAACTGCTGGTCAGATGGGGAAAGGGCAGGCGGGACAGGGCCAGACAGCCGTTTCAGCTGAACTCTGCCGAATTCAGCTGAAATTTGCCTCCATAACGAATTAAAAAAAAATTTTCATCGAGAAATGTATCTTATTGTTACTATTGTTTCTTTATTAGTGCTTCTATAGGTCGTAATTGTTTCATTTATGCTTTTTTGTGTGAAATGTTTTCTCATTCATTTGTCAGCTGTCGTAACCCAGTACGGGCATCTAGGTGCTGAGTGGGTAGCACTGTTACCTCACACCTCCTGGGTTTTAATCTCTGCTTTCCATGGAGATTGGCCGTTCTCCCTCCGAATTCCTCTCACAGGCCCAAGGCTCGCAGTTAGGCTAACTGGTATCTTTAAATTGTGCGTGAATGTGAAAATGCTTGAATTGCAGTGAATGAGCAGGTGATCCTCTCCCTTGAGCTATATTTCCTGGCCTTTTTTAGGCAATGCTGCTAGTTAAATACAGGTGTTTGGAAACAAAAGGGAGACTGATGCTAGCCAGGGGGTATGTGGTTACTTAGTCCCTGTTGTATGGGCTATTCTGTTTTTAAGAATACGCTTTTGTTAGTTTTTCTCTGTTTTATTTTAAAGACTTCGTCAGCTAATACAGTGAGTGGTTAGTTTCTTCTCAGGTGGTTCTTGGGAGTTTTACATACACAAAAATGTTCTGAGGCAGGAATTAAAAATGATTGGTTCAGAGAGATAACCATTCAGATTGTAGAGAAGGTGGGTCCAAGAAACTAGAGGACATGGGGCCAAGACATCTGATTGGCTGGTCTGACATCTGACACAAGATGTGATTGGTTATCTCTCTGAACATGTTTGTGTAAGTAAAACTCCCATGAGCTCTCAGTTGCCATTAGCAAGGTTAGAGAAACAGGTAGCACAATTTTGTAAATGTTTAGAAATTGAATGCTGGTATTTCAGTTTTCGAGTGTCGTATTAAAAGTTCTCCTTGTTCACAGAAAAGGTGTCAGTTACTTGATATTGTTTTCCTACTCACCCACTTTTCCAGTTGTTCCCTTGGTATGTGGAACATCCCTCCATTCCAGTCATGCAGTAGTAGCTTAGACACGCTGCCCCTCAGAAGCACTTGGTTGCATTTCGGTCTTTTTCCCAGTTATCTCAGATTTTTGTGTCTCGCCTCCTACTTCTGTGAAACAGCATGAATGGAAACTATCACCTGCCCCCAGTGGTTCAATAAACGGACCCCTGGGAAACACGACTGATCTGTGATCAGCCAAAAATCCCAGCACCGGGCCCGCCATTCCCCCACGCACTTCTCACCGTGACCTCTTGGTCACTGCATCTTGCACCACTATTCGACTCTGATATACATCAGTGACAAAATAATAACAAAGGACCTGAGTTGTATTATAAAATTGTTCTCCTCTGATTTGCACTTGATCTGCCAGCCAGCCCTGACCGTCTTGTTGTGCCCGTCTCCGTGCCCGTACCCCCCATATCTCTTGTTTACCTGTCTTTGTTCCTGCTTGTTTCATGTTCTTACCCTATGAACTGTATTTCCTTTGCACACAGCACCAAGCAAACCAGGATCTCCTTGCACTTCCGCAGAGCTTCATAAATAAAGATGATTCTGATATGAATTTCCATGGTGAAATCCCATGTTAACATGTATCCCTAATCGAAGCTGAAATTTGAAAGTTGACCAAATTTTGTTGGATCATATGCAGACTCTTTTGCATTTATATTTTGAAGTATACTGCAGTTCCAGTAAATATCCATTGCTGAAGGTATGTCTCTACTAAGATGCATTGTATATTTATTTCTCAATTGTATATATAGACACTTATTAACCAAAGTATACTGTAAACAGTACATTTGCTAACTGACAACTTAGACCCTTTGGACCTATGTCGACCAAGAAATGCATTATATGACATCAGTCACTTTTACTTTCTACTTTTACTAAGAAACTTTCCTTAAAGTTGTTTGTTTGTTTATCGCCATGAAAATCATTCCACCAGTTTCACAGCGACACCCGCTTTAAATGTAACGTCCAAACAGCATTGTCAAAGTTGGCCTGTGATATAATGGTTCCAAGTATCCAGCAGAGCTGAAAACTCTCTTACAACGAGTGGGGCTGGGGGGGGGGGACGACAGGCAGGCATATCACTTTTCATTCTGGGTCAGTGGAAAAATGGCATAAATGAATAATTTATACTATTCTAATAAATACAGATTTGTGTAGCGGGAACATGCATCTTGTTATATGAATATGAATTTAATAGCCGTATAATGTGGAGGCAGCCTACGGAAGCTCTGATAGCATGGACTGGCTTATATACAACATAAAGGCTAAATACATTTGTTTTGGAGGCCACAGAGGAACCAAAGTTGTTTTTTGTCCTATCCAGGAAGGAAAGTTGTATCATAGCATACCTGGAAACTTTTCTTGAGTCCTGAATTCTACATAAGAGCTATTTGTAGCTATCTGACATCTGTTGGGTCCATGTTGCTCACCACCACACTGCATAATTCTGGAAGTTTAGTTTTATCCTATTATACTTTCAAAGTAAAAATGGTTATGCTAACGTTTTGCTATTTTATTACAAGCAACTTACATATGCAGCGATTGTACACAAAAATTTCCATTGACTAATATTGCCCTGCCCGGAATACTTTTGTTTGTTGAATGTGTGCTATATATTTATTCTTTAAGTTTGATTTACTTTTGAAGTTCTGTAAAGGAGCTTCTCAGATGTAGCATAAAGAGAACTAGTGTGAACAAGTGAATGAGAGGTAGAAGAAACTAGGAGTTTTTGCCACCAAAAGCTCAAGCAGAGGTGAACTGAGATTCACTTGTTCCACCGAAGCACAACGTTAGCTATGTTCTGCTGCTGCAGAGATCCAGCCCACAATGGGCGGACGACATAGAGCAGAAATAGAATCTGAATACTGAACTCAGACTGAACTCTGAATTAAAACCTTTACCAGAGAAGCCACTGTTGTTAAGTGATCCGTTGTTAAGGGAAATACAGACATGTACGTTTTGGCTGACACAATAAATGACCGTGTCACTGCTGACTTTGTCATTAACTACATAGCCACTTGAAGCCTGAGTGGAAAGCCTTAAAATGTAATAAAATATTATTTTAAGATGCAATCCACTGGAGTACATTTGTTACAATATTTATGGTGATCTGTTATTCACTGTGCTGTACTTGGAAGATGCTGAGATGAGATTTTCTTACTCTCACCGGGAAATGTGGTTTGAAGATGAACAAATGGATGGATTTTGGTCCTCAGTTGAAGGTCATTGTCCCATTACATCAGCGATAGGAAGACCCATTCCATTCCTATTTTTATTTATTATACATCACATTCATTATTCATTTCCAATTTAATTCTAATTTAATTGTGACTCCTAAGCTTTGCATTTAATGTGGCTGTAAACACAAAATGCTATGTATCAATTGTATCTGAAGTTCACAATGACCTTATTGAAAGCACTCAACAGGTCTTACTACAGGATAAAAGTAAACAACCCTTACACATGGGTAAATGTGACCTTTATTGGGGCCTCAGCTCATGGCAACAAGAAACGCAAATAAAGGCATAATTGCTGTCGAAATGGTTAGCAATTACTTTACCATTTTTTAACGGTCTACTGAAAAATATATCTCAGAGTGAAGCTTTTTTGGCTGAATCTCACTGCTGATACGTTACAAAATTCTTAACATCTGCTATAGATGTGGAAAACTATTTTCTTTTTAAAACCCCAAAGCAAAAATTACTGGTTTAGGTGCATTTTATTTCATTTCTCTTCGTCCAGTAATATTGGCATTTCTGAACTATTGTAGTAACAGTACAGTAGCTAGGAGTTCAAGATTTAGTTTTATAACTTTTTGCATTGCTACATATAGTAATTTTCAACAATTGTAAAGTTATTTATTTACAGTGGTAAAGTAATTCACTGCCTTTTTTTTACGACCAGCAATCAAATGCCTGCACATTTTTGTATCTGAATTAGAGCCGTAATTCATGTAATTGAACTTCCTTTCAGTTATCTCAAATTGTGTTTTATTGCCCTTTGTTACATTGTGCCAAAAAAAAAACTTTACATTGTAAAATTATTGACCTGTACAGTATACATGTTTAACTTTTTCCCAACTTAAACATTACTTCAGTTAAATATCTGTAGCACACTGTAATGATTCAATTGCATTTTCGGAACAAGACATATCGGTATAAAATTGTTTTGCGATCGTGAGCATTCAGCTCTGAACATACGTCGGTTTTGAAATTTTTTGAAAGCTTCTATTATTAGGAACAGATGAAATGTAGCATATGGGTGTGAATTGCGGGTGTAGTGTTTTCACAATACCCCCCCCCCACACACACACACACACACACACACACACACACAAGCGCATTCATGCTGGCAAAATGCTGCTGTGACTTCATCGGTCAGCCTTAGGCTACAGCCCCCAGTACCACAACCCCTCTGCTTCCCACTTCTAAGTATTAGATATGGCTTTGAAAGCTGTTCTCAATAAAAGTTTAAAAGAATAGGATGAAAAGAAGGTGAAATGCAGTGTTCTGGCTGTATTATTTCTGCCCTGTATGGGAGCTACCCTTTCTGTGCTGCTCTGGCAGTTACGGGCCAGGGGGGGTCCTTGGATATGCTGCCATTGCTGCCTGGGGCCAGGGAAAATTATTTGCTTCTCTGAGGCTTCAAAGAGGGTAATTATACTTAAGTAACCAAATAAATAGATAGCCTAGCTGGCCAGCACTCTTGGGAGAAGAACAGAGGGGGGGTTTTTAGGGAAGTACTTTTACTTATAAGTGCCTTTTAAGTATTATGCAAGAGCGCACATGAAAACAACAAGAGCAGTAATAATGACGATAATAATAATAACAATAATAATAATGTCCTGACCCGTGAGCAGAAAGGGCTTGTGCCAGTCATTGGCTCCTATCAAAGGCAAAGAAAGATAGAAATGGTCTCACTCCATATGAGCTGCATATTTAGAGAATGCCATCATTGTGAAAGCCCTCTGAGAAGTGGCACATACGAAGTCAGCTTCCCATTGAAATCCTGAAAGGGCTTTTGACTGGAAATTGCTTTGGCAGGAGAGCTCACCTGCAGAGAGGGGTCTATAGCCTTTCAGAGGGCTCAACAGCTGCCAGGCCTGTAAGTCGGGGTACCTAGTGGGCCAAATAATGGAAGATGTAGGGCCCTTCAAAGCAATGCCACTTAGTAACAGAAGGCATGTGCCAAGCTTGCAAAATATGAATGAAAAGTGCCCTTCAAAGTTTACTAAATATCAAGGGAAGGGGTTTTGTCTGGGTCCATTATAACCATCCTGCAAAGGACAACGGCAGAAACAAAAACTCCTACAAGACATATCAGAGACAATTGCCTAAGAAAGGGTTAAGAACCTATCTGAAGTGTGGAAGCCATCAATTACATAGAGCAAAAGTTAACAACTCAGCAGGAAGAGGGCATTAGAATGCAGAAATGTGCTGGCTGTAGGCGGCAGATGCCTTGCGGTGTGGTCAGGAGGACAGGGGCCTTGGAACTGAGCACAACTGACACGAGCAAAGAGAGAGAAAAGCTGTTTGCTCGCCCCTTTGTGTTTTCCAGTTAGAGAAGAATGGAACAGCTCAGTGAAAAGGGATTTGCTGTGTAAATATGGGGAAGGACAGCAGTAAAACAGACCTAAAACAACAATTACGCTGGATTGTTATTCGCGCAGAGCCTGACTGCGTCTGCATTGCAGTTATGTCACCGCCGCAGTGGTCCTTATTTTAGAGTCACATGGACGGGCGACGCTTTAGCACTGCTTTGCTCGTGACATGAAACCCTGGGGCACGCCAGCCACAGTCAAAGCAATAGAAAGCTAGCTAGATGCTAAATAAAAAAGAAAAAAACAAATAAATAAATAAGCACTAGCTTACTGGGTACGGCTGTAGCGCACTTCAAAGTAGCCATGCAAATTGCAGCGCCCCAAGACCGAGACTGAAACAAGTGCGGCCATTCACAGGGACTGCGGTCACCCAAGTACCCTGATTGTTGGTCCTTCATCGCTCACGGTGTCTTCAATGGGACTCTCCCTGACACAGGGGCAATGTGCTGGGCACACAAAGACTCATTAGTTTAAGTATCTTCCAGCAGCTAATTTATGATGCCCTCAAAGCAATTTTCACAGTCAGAAAAGTGCAATTGTATTTTCCAGCTCATTAGGCAATGGCACAACAAAGCATTCACCCTCCCGGCTCCCCCCCGCCTGTATAGAATAGAGTGCGATGAAAACCAAGCTTTGGTCAAGAATTTAAAAAAAAAAAAGGTTGTGTGGTTGCATTAGATCTTTTAAGTCACAGGATTTTGCCCATACTCTGACAGAGTCCCCCTCCGCCTTTCAAAAGCCATGTCACTCATTCTGAAAGACAATTTAACGGCTGTTTATTTGGCGGCCCTTTCAACACACATCCGTCCCGTTCTTAGGCATTTCATGGGAAGAGTCCAAAAGTGTGACATCAAACACAATCCATCGGACCTGCTTGTTTCAGACCGATCGCTTCTGCGACTGACTACAGTCAGGCAGCCACCGTGTTCAAGCAAGTCGTTATTAAGCATTATTAGTATTTACAGCTCTCATTTCGACCACACTGCCTCTTGTATTACATGGTAAAACAAGTAGATGATTTGATAGTGCCAAGGTTATTAGTGCGTTGTGGGAAAATAAAATGGTCAAGAAATTGTAACAGAAACCTCAGAATATGAGAGCCACTGGTGCTCTAGATAAATTCCTTTCTCTGCTCTGATGTTCTGATGAACTTTCTTGTCTTAATAGCTCCTTGGGTTTTTTCCTTATCTTTTATTTATTATTTGAACCAAACTTTTCTAGTATTTTTTCTATTCTTTTCAACGTGACAAAGAATGTGCGTGGAAGGCTGCCCAGTTTTTACTTCTGTTCTTTCATATTTATCTTTCATTTCTATTATCATATTCAGAAAATATCTCCAATTATAAAGGATTACCAGACATTAAAGGGAGGGATA
>JAODKN010000042.1:7117764-7140861 GCA_026774425.1 Petrocephalus zakoni
TCATTCCTTTATTCTGCCTAAACAAATCTCACATCCATTTACGTGCTGCAGACTTACAATTGTTTTTAATATCTGTAAATACTGTGACTGGGCCATCCAGCATTATTTAGTTAAATATTTGTCATTTAAACTTATCAGACTAAGTCGTGTTCATCAGCGTACTTTGACTAATAGGCATCGTTCTGATACTACACGTGCAGCCATTCACATTCATGCAGTGTGCTGCGCGATGATGCCTCAGTCTGGGATGTGTACCTGATGACGCCTTCATCCACCTAAGGTTGTGGGAGCTTCCTGAGCCCATCCTGGGAAGCAGTGGGTGTCAGGCAGGGTGAGGACGGGATGCCGATGCACGACAGGGCACGCCTTTGCACGACCGGGCACATACCCGCACGACAGCGCACGCCTTTGCACGACCGGGCACATACCCGCACGACAGCGCACGCACCCACACACATAATCTGTAACATCTGAGTCAAAAGTTCACCTGAACAGCATGTCATCTCATTGTGTAAAAGAAGCCAGGGTACCCAGACAATATCCTCATGAAAAGAGGCTGACATGCATATTCCTCATCGATACGGGGGGGCAGAATGCAAGCCAGGAGCCCCCGAAGGGCCAAGCAACTTTTTACAGTAACGTCCCACTGTCTGACAATGCTGAAGTCTGTCTAAAGAAATTTTATTTCAGCTTGAGCTGGTTAAAAATGGAAGACACGGTGGAATGATGCAGTGTATGCATTTGATTCTGCATGATAAATATCAACGTCAAGCCAAGTTTAAATTGGGCCTGTTTATATAAAAAATTGCAGTAACTCTTCTTTTGTTGAGATGTAGCCTTTCATGTTTCATTCATATGCAATTACCCATTATTGTATATTGTTTATTTACTGATGCATATCAGTTGCGGTGAAAACAAATGCATTTTAAGTTTTTTTTTTTAATGTTAACTTACATCATTCCATTTGTCCACACAGCAAGCTTTTATGTAACCCGATCCAATTAAATAAAAAAAGAACCATCTCCAATTCATGTAACCTTCTAGTAATATATGAAGCAGTTACTGGCTTCACAATGTCAAAAGTTTGGTTTAATCTATAATGGATAATTGATGCTGCTCTGTAGGCTTTTGTGAATTTCAGCCACTCAGACTGCAGGAAATGTGGTGACATTCCTATTTAGATTATGGTCACACGAGGTAGCCAGAATTTGTTTTTGCTTCCCTGACCCCATATTTCATTGATTTATGTTTATTTTCAAGTATTTTGCTCGTTTCCACAGAAATATGTTTTGAAGGCAATTGGAAGCTGCTCTCCCTTTTGGTTTAATGCTATTCCATTCTATTTTTTGACAGATAAGGAAAAGGCAGATTACCAGCAGTAGGATGTCTAAAATGTTTTTCTTCTTAAACCATTTTTGGATGACTTTCATTATCTACGCACCTTCCAAACAGCTGGTCCACCCATTGGGATCGGATAGTCTTTCACTGACCTGTCTCCGATAAAATGGCATGACTGTAATTTCTAGCTTTAACAATAATGCGAGATTGAGAAATTGTTATATGTACTTTTATAGCATATTTATATACATTGTTTACCAGGAGTAACACAATACTCGCTTGTAATACCTACTTGGTCTTGATGGAGTATGGGGGTGAACAATATCAGATATAGGAACACGTGGATGGCAGGATTATTTAGAGCATTTTGTTAAAAAACTCTTGAATGTGTTGCTGTGTCTGTATCACCTTTGATTTAGACTTGCATCACTACTCCAACTTTGCATGTTGTTTATATTTTCGGAAATGTATTTTATTTAAGTTTATTAAGTTCCTGAGAGATTTAGCTTTTGCTGCATTGTGTAGCCACAGTGCTAACCTTGATGCACAGTGGCATACATTCAGAGCACAGACATTGCTGGACGTTTGTGCTAACTGTAGGCAAGGATCCTGGGACAGAAGTTTTTTGGTGCTGATAATACCTTAGTCTGCTGCTTTTATTAATTGTAAGGATATAGCACATTTTACCTCATGTTAATATTAGCTCAGTCTACCTAATGCTACCTAATGTAACGCCTACACGTTATTCTGAATGAGCAATGTGCATATACCACCATCTTGTCACTAATACCACTATACAGATCAAAAGAACTTCAGAGTACGATGCAGACAAAAACTTTTCCAGAAGAGGGTTAAAAATATTATCTGTGTAAAACGTATAGGAGACTTCTATGTTGTTTTGACAGCTGCACATGCAAAATAACGAGAATCAATTATGCTGCAATTATGGACTTACAGTGCATTTTCACAAGAATGTTCCCAAAAAGCACGCTAACAGTCTAATGATAAAATTTGGTGCAGGCACTTAATTGGGGGCTTTAGTGGGTGCACACCCAAACAAATCTGTAGACAGGATCAGGCTCATTGTCTATGAACTCCATTAGAGTGGAACAGAGGTGGGTAAGTCAGGTCCAAAGAGTAAAAATCCAAACCAGGATTTTGTTTCAACCAATCAGTTGAGCATTAAGAGTCTCAGTAACAGAGTGCTCGAGTAGTTGGTTGAAACAAAATCCTGGTGTGGATTTTTACTCTTTGGACATGGATTATCCACCTCTGGAGTGAAAGAAGAGAAAGCAAATAGGTACAAACTTTCATTTTCATTTACTTTAAGTGATGTGAAATGAGGCAATACCAAGATAATTCATAGCATGGCACAGGTGGCATGCGAGAGAAAACAGACTACATATTGGTCAACAGGGTAGCCACAATCATAAAGATAAATGAATATGCATGAATTATGGTTCAAGTGAGAAGCTATGTTCTGCATTATGACGCATCTCAAATGTCTCGAAAGTGTCAAATGTTTACTGATGAAAAAATTGTAGTACAATGTTATTTTATTGTAATCTTTGTCATTGTGTAAATAAATATATTAGTCAAATAGAGTCACGGTTATTTTTCTCTGTGCTGACACAGTTAAGTAAATCTTTGATCTTGACTGAGAATTTGCCAGATCCACCATTTAGTACTAGCAGATTAATCATGCTTGCGAGTATTTATATGCTATTTTGTCTAAGAAAGTCAGTAGTTTGGATATTATTGCAGGTGTTTGTCGAGACACTGAACTTTAGAAATTCAGAAGGATTCTGGGAAATTCACCCATAAACCTGTCAAGAATAAGACGTTTCGACCATAGATGGATAGAATAATAATACGGAAAGTTTTGCAAAGATCAAAAGGCGGTCACTGAGGACTTTATCAGACAATGTGCAGTATTTGGAATAGAGACAAATGTATAATGTTTACTGGCGGCTTGTTAATTAGAGACAGACACTCTTTAATTAGATTTGCGCATGTAGGAATTAAGGCGCTAGTCAACAAGTGCATGATTTAGATGTTAAAGTAATGTAGTCAATTCATTCAGTGTAATGAGGCTAAATGAGTTCACAGTCATCTGTGAGAGTTGGGCTACTATTATTATTATTATTATTATTAGTAGTAGTAGTAATAGTACTGATATTGTTTTACAAGAACAATAATACTAATAAGTATCATGTATAAGTCTGTAAAAGAAGACAGCATTCTTTTTCGTATGTCTTTCACCTGATTTTGAAATGATCATAGTAAAGGTGTGGCTATAGTACCACTGTTGAATTTGTTGAACTTAAGCAGTACATCATAAAAGGGAAGACAAGCCCAATGAACACAGAACAGATTTGGGTAAACAAAATAGAACTGTAGAACATTTGCAGAGGCCCAACGAAGAACAATGTGAAAAAAGTACTATAATTATAATAGCGCTGACAGCATGTCAAAGAGGAAGGACAGTATCACAAAAGATTAATTACACCACTTGCCTAAAAGCACCGGGCATCTTTCAAAAGGATTTCAGTCATATATAACAAAGCACCCCAGTCAAGCAGCCAATCATGCGGGCACATTAATCTCTGTAGATTTTGCCACATCTCCAGACAGATCATGTTACTGGTCGTGATATCATTTTGACATCTCACAGATCAATTCATTGTACAGATCATTACATCTCACAGATCAATTCATTGTACAGATCATTACATCTCATTGGATCAAACATCACTAACACTGGTGTGGAAAAGTTTTACATGTTGTTACACTTATTTATAACCATCACCCTTAAATTTGGCTCAATGAGAAGTACATAACACCCCAGGGCAGCTTGTGGGTCTGTTTGTACTTCTCAGGTGTAAGTATTTAAGTAAGTTTCGTAATTACCTTAAACCTCGGAGGGGGAAAATCTGTTTTTAACCTCGAACAGCAGATTCAGCAGATTTTTAGATTTACATTTTTTTACATTCTCCGTTTCCCAGGAACAACATTAAAATCACTGTAAGCTAATATAGGGGTTGACAATGAATTTTGGTTCTTCCACACTATTCAGTACATACTGCATGTATTTACCGTAAACTTAATTATCACTGCATCTTTTTAAATCTTTCTGTGCTACTCCAGACTGTTCTTATAAGTAGAATTAAAAAATAATATGACTTATTACATATTTGATTGTGCTAGCTACTAAAATAAATGTTAGATAATAAGGTTTGCCATGGTATTGTGAAAAACTCAACTGCCTTTCATTTTTTAAAGAGAGAACTAGAATCTAAAAAGACAAAAGAAGATGTCATTATAAATTGCTCGGCAATGTGTATTTGTTTTCTTGTTTATTTTTTTATACTAACTTTCTAAGTGGGAGATTTAAAGATATTGTTTTCCGTCCTGCTAATAGTAGCAAGATTTCTTGTAAAACATGCTATTATTTACTACTCAGGGGTGCGTTTCCTGAAGCCTTCTTAATGCCAGGTCATTCGTAAGTTCTACCTTAAGCTGTGCCTTAACGTTTCGATGTGGTTCCCAAAACGTCCTTAGGTAAGTATATCTTTCATAAGATATTCTCTCGTAAGGGGGGCTGAGCCTCTCTCAGCTGCCTCCTATAGCTGTTGTCAGCTCTTACCACTAGTGGTCCCCAGTAGACAGTTGTGAGGGACAGGGTGCAACGTGTATCGTGACATGGCAGTGGGCACACAAGCAACACATTGCGATGTAAGATGCGATGTAAGATGCGACGTAAGATGCGATGTGAGTCCAAATAAAAAAAAATTTCATCATTTAAAATAAGATTAACAAAATATCACTTAACCAAAAACATAACTGATCCATGTGACAAAATGACATTGTCTGATGCATGACTGCAATCTTCATTAAGTTTTGTCCTTGTGCTCTGAATGTGCAGCGAATTGGCCTCGGTTTCTTGCGGATTCATTATGAAAGATAAACAATGCACTGTTGGTTATGTATGTATATATGTATGTATTTATGGGGAAGGTAGTGGGGTCCCCCTATTTCCAAGATGTCTGGAATGCACATGCCTCTCTAACATGCCAAAGTCACAGTATATCAAAACTTTGGTTTATGAGATTGATAAGAGTCCACACTGCAGGTTCACTTATAGATAAGTCTAAAATAATTTCCCCAAATAACATCCTAGAATAGTCCTTAGTAGTCAATAGGCCTAACGATGCATATCGAACATTGTCTTATGTTATAAGAGTAAAACCATTTTTTTGGCAATTGTGCCATTGCTCGTTCCAGTATCAATGACCTACATACATATTGGTGCATGCATGTGGTTTACAGAACAAATAAAAGTAAAATGGTGTGATTCTACAATCTGGGCAGGTGGGGTTCTGCACTCAATCAGCAAAAATCACATTTACAGGTCATGATGTAGTTAATACATCATCAATACCTGATTCAGTTTGTTAATTTTGTATTTTGTTTTTAGGTTCTCCCCAGTGCTGATTAATGCATTATTTTGAAGCATTTCTGCAGCGTTATGTTTATAAAGAATACCTCTTTCTCTCATGCCATAGTTGCTGCATGGAAGGAATAATCAGTTCTTGAGCCATCGATGTCAGCACCTAGTAAGGTCGCTCTTAAGAAGCACTTCCGTAAGCAACCTCTTGGCATTGGCATTCTCATCCTGGAATATGCCCACGCCATTAGGAAAGAAATAATCCATTGATGGGATAACCTGCCATTCAGTAGATTCAGGTACTCAGCTGACTTCACTTTACTGCTCCATAGTGTTGCTGAGCTGTAATAATAATCCAGTCACTGGCTTTTAAGTATTTGCTGGTTGAGATTCAAATGGCGACCTGTAGAAGCAAGGTACAGTGTGCATCGTATATTAATTTGAATGCAGTACAAATGTTGTAAAAAGCATTTTTATTTTTAGTTCCTATGTAATTTTTAATGTGTTTAGTATATAAATGTTATACACACAACATCTATTTACCTATCTATCTATCAATCTATCTAGCTGGTGTATCTACCTGTCAACTCTCACCTACCACCTATGAACTGTATAGGCCTATGCAAACACTTCATCCATGTTAATTGAACGCCAAACACGCCTGAAGTCATGGCTGATTTCCATATGTGAAGAAGAGACATAAATAGGTTTAGCTTGCTTTGTGTGCACTTCACCTGATCAACCTGATCTACCGGAGGGAGCAATTATTAATGACCTATTGTATTTCCATGTCGATGCTACCACGACCAATCCCTGTTCCTTCGTGCTAGAATTAAGCAGAATAATGTGTCCCCAGTTTGATAGGCAGCTTGTAGAGGACCCACCCATCCGTTCCACCGTGCCGACACCCCCAACGGAAGGGTTCATACACACAGACATTCAGTACGACTGAACAAAGCTAAGGTCTTTCTTGGTCTGGGGAGCTGTGCAGAGTGAAACGAGTGAGCAGAGTCCTGCCATCCTGGAAGCAGTCAGGTCCCCACAGAGCAGAGCGTCTGGCCTGTGGAGAAGTCATCCAAAAGGGTCCACTGTAAAGGAAATTAAAGCTAGCATAGCAATGGCACTCTGCAAACGACTACATTTCAGAATTCAATCCTGCAAGTGTAATACCCTTGTAAAATAATATTAAGTCAATAAAATGGCATGTAAACTGCTTTCTGAATAATTTTTGACGATTTTTATATTTCTCATAAATATTTCTGCTGTCATATCCAATATGTCTCGCTGCGAATTGGCGCTGGTATGGCCTCATATAAATTTCACATGTAAGAGTTTCTGCAAACACATCGCGGCATTACGCGAATATATCCCTTACGAGCGTGTTCCTTAAAAATGGTGTTATGTTCCGCTGAATTTTTCTCTTCATCTGCTTGCGGAAATTGCAGTTCTTCCAACAGTATTACGCTAAAAAAAAATAGAAGCAACTAAAATATGGTGTTATAAAATAGAACACAGTCACTGAAGAAAATAAGTCATCCAGAAATGTTAATGCTCATGTGATTTAGCTACTGCATCTGATAGCTGAAGTGGCGTCTGAGAGAACGAGGCGACTTTGACATTGTGACTTTGAGATGTTTTACTGCATTATACGAAAAAGTTGTCGGCGCAATAGTTAAAGTCAATCTGCCTATTTAATTAGAAAGACGTGTTTGCGAAAAGATCGCAGGGGGGGGGAGAAGTTCGTAAATGAGAAACCTGCTACGTGGTATGGAAGTAACGTGATGGCCACGCGCTGAAAATGACCAAGGGGCTAACAAGTGCAGTGAAGAAGGAGCCTCTTCTCATTAGAATTGGGGGGGGGGGGGTATTATGAAAGTACACTGATGTCCCGATAAGCCCAGGGATTATTCCAAAACCACAACCTCCACAGTGGCACAGAGTCTGCTAAACAGACGGACGAGCCCTAGGCATCCCTGTTGAATTTCTTAGCATCATCATGAGTTACTGGCAATTTATCTTGATATTAGTTTATTTATATTTATTTTGTTTTAAAATGCATGTTTATTTTAAACAACCCATTTTAAAAGTGACATTCTATTGGTTTCACGCTTAAAAAATAAATGTAAGAAATTTCAAGAGTGAAAAGTGTTATGATGAATGTCATAGTCCTTTTTAAAGTGATATAAAATGTATACTTTATACGTATCCGTTCACTTGATTAAACTGGTGACATTACAGTCATCCACACCCTTAGTTAAAAATTCACTGATAGCGGCCTAGACGGGTAAAAATAAATAAATAAATAAATAATAATTTAAAAACATCACGGGAATTAGTCTAAAACTGGAAACTTGAAAAAAGATGCGCTCAATTATTTTTATTTTCAACGCTGACATCACTGTAAAAATCTAGAAATGAAAACCAAAACACTGTATGGAGACAAAAAAAAAGTTGTTTTTATCTATATTTCGAAAACAGAATTATAATATTTTACTTTTGTTCGAGCGTGCATATATTCACAGCAACAAAAAGGGAACTCTTTAGTGGGAAAACCTTTTAAACTGCAACTACAGATTATTTGAATTTATTGGGAAAATCATCGATTACTAATTAAATAACCATGTTAAGTTTTCGTTTAGTATATAGTGGAGAAAAACATTTTCTACATAAACTTTTTAAACGCATTTTCAACAGAAAAGGCCAAATTAAATTGCTTTTAATGAAACAATCATTTAAACCGCATTTAACGACATCGTTCTTGAATTCCTGAATGCACTTACAGAAGCCTGTTGCTATCACTACAGTCCTGTTTGTACTACATCAAAATAATATAAGCGCAAATAAAAGCACAAAGACATAGTGTTTGTGTTGTTTTACTGTGCGATATATAATGACACTCCTCCTGCGTTATAGAGCTTGTGCTGTCTTCCTACAACAAAGACAGTTGTTGAATGTCAGGCGTCATTCTCAGGCCACTACACGGAGCTCGACAGGACTCCACGGGAGCGTGAACTGTGAAGTTCTTCCCTTTCTGCCTGCATCATCTTTCTTTTACTGTTATTTTCGCAATATTAATGGCAATATACGATGTATCCTTTATTAGAACTCGGCGCATATTAAGAGGATGCATTGTTTTACAGTTCATTACATATTGTCCTCCGATTAAACTACGTAGGATGTGATTGTTTTGTTTGTTATTATTTTTTTTTTTTTGCTCATATCGAGAAACCGGCAAAGCTGTGACTGGCTATCAGACTATGCAGGTTATAGAAGCAGTGTCCTAAGAAACAGTCCAGCCAAACTTTTAGAGGAGTATGATTTTAAAATAGTAACGGGAAAGAAAAAATAAATATTAAACACTCCAGTTTATATTCCGTAATACACAATTCTCGTTTAAGACAAACGAAAATTGCCCGTTATTAATTTTATATCGTGTAGCCAATATTTTTATTATCCATAACGCGGTACATCATTTCTTTCACCAGACTCTATAATATGGTATAGCGTGTAGTATGTATAGTATTTGCTCTTTAGAATAAGCTACGCTGTGCTGCACCGTACTGCCCTATACATCCCCCTCGGTAGTAAATAAATCTGGCCCTCCTTTAGGAATAGACAACAAGTACGTTATGTAATTATATCTCAATGAATTTTAATGAAGTGAACATAAGCTTACTTATTTTAAATTTTTCAGTGCACTTCTTAAATTCTGTGCCATATCTGTTTCAGTACCTCGCGATTTTGTAGCCATTAATCCGAATTACAATTTTTCTGAATTATAACGTATAATATTAATGATTCGCGTGTGTTTTGCATATTTTTTGCGGTGATGGGAACTGACTCTGACTTTGGGAATAGGCCTATTACTTAGTTATCGTTTGGTGATAAGCATTAGCCTACCGTTGCGGTACTAGAGGCAAAGTCTACAGCATCCCGCCTTGACGTGTATAGTTGCGTCGTACGTTTCTGGGGATGAAATACAAAAACACTTTTAGAACAGACCGCAGTTACATAACACTGGAACGACTAGTCAACCTCTCTGCAACAGGGTGTATTTTCTCAAACACTGAGCAAAAAAAAATCTAATGCATACATCAGCTGACACGGACTAACATTTCATATTTAAAAATAAAAAGATGCAGATAGTTTGTAGCTTTCTTTGATATTCCGCGTCAGTGAGAAATGTCGCGCTGTCTTCAGTTCTGTGTTGTTTTGTTTGTTAAGACAATTGCTTATTTGGACTTTTGCCCTCGGGGTAGCTTCCTTTTTGAGGCTGCCGAGACTGGCGCCTTCGAAACCATAACTTGTCTGGTCTACTTAAAGCTTTTAGTGAGCAATTGCCCGTTGCTTTCCACTTAGCTATGCCATTATAACAACCAAGAAAAGCCTTAAATAGCTGTAATATTGTGTGATCGACAGTCATTGCCAGTTAAAACCCATTTACGAGTTAATGACTGATTTCTTTAACTAGTGTCATTTAAAGTAGTGTAGATTTATACCTTACGTGTTTGTTCAGCCAACTTTGTGATTGCTGAATTAGTCTTAAAACTGGTATGTATTGATGTGCAGTCTAAAAACTGAATTGAAATAGGCAATGGTTGTTAATCAGACAACTGTCTTTTTTAATGAAAACCCACAAGTGATGTTTTTACTGTAAATCATCTGTGTGGGTTCAACTAATGAGAAAAACGGGTCTGCCCTACTGGTTAATTATTCTAAAACTGGACTAGAGACTATGTTCCTATACCACTTCAGCCCCCTAGCTATCAACAAACATCCTCTGCAAGCCGTATAAGATTACTCTTTTTTTTCAGTCTCCCTTGATATGTTTGAGAAGGCAATTAGCCAATCAAATGAAACGCCGGCAACGTCAGCAGCCGAAGTTGGCCAGCTGATTGGTAGGCGGCGAGATGAGAGGGGCTGCGGCGCTTTAAAAGCTGAAACTAAACCAGATGTAAAGAAGCTCGCAAGCCGCTGTTCCGAGAAGTTGAGGAAACACGGGCGCAGTTCAGGACTGTCAGTTCCATTGAAGTTGTATGGCCCCATACTCCTGTAATATGAATCCTGTTCAGGGGTCTCCATCCCAAGAGCTAAACCTCCAAGAGAAAGGAAATTCTGAGAAGGAAGACATTAAGCCAAAAGACAAGTTTTCCAAAGGATGTAAAAGTAAAACCTTGAGTCTCCCTTTTAGCGTGGAATCGCTTATTTCTCACAGAACGAGCTGCAGGGCGCAATATTCCTCTTTTGACGCCGATTTGGGGGTATCCAAGTCTGGCGCAGAACCAACGAAACAGAATCTTCCGAGGACAATATATACGGGGAGTAACATATCTGTGGAGGGTTTTGCTAGTTTGTCGGACTGCACCAGAAATGAAAACGAAGAAGCCAACGAGAAGGATCAGAGGACCTGGATCGAGACTTCGCCCTTTTCCGCTTCTCCTAGTAAGTTCGGCTTGCCCTAACATCAGCGCTGAAGTACAGCCTAAGTTTTGCTGGCTAGTTGTGCACATCAAAAAAATATATGAAATAATTACAGTGATAAGCATGGTAATATATGACGATCGATCGTTTTAGTCGTTGCGTTTTCCCCTCACAGTGTTGTGTTCGTTGTTGATCATAGTGGCGCCGATGATGATGATGATGATGATGATGATGATGATGATGATTAGATCCTTGTCTGTATAACTTTTGGTAAAATTGTTGGAATAAATTCGCTGGTTTTTAATGGCTATTAAACTGCATGCTGTCCCGTTATGACTGCAATAACTTTCCGGCTGCCCTTCAATGACGGATTCAGTGGGAACTTAAAACGTAAAAAGGCTGAAAAGGTTGTGTGGGGTTTGCGACAAGAAGAACACAGCCTTCACTAACAGTTTGATCTTCTGGAATACTGTAGTTTGAGGTGAAGTTTTGTTAAGTTTTCATTGGGAGTATTAACAGCGCTCCCCCGGGGACTGGAATCAATATTCTGGCCCTCTCGTTAGCTGACATTCTAGCAAAGATAATACAAACATTCATCCCTCATATCCCTTATCGAGCAGAGGCACAGTTCCATAACGGAGGCCTATTATTAGATTATATATTGGCATATTGAATATTCAGAATGGCTGCTCAGAATCTTCGTATTACAGAAAGCAGTGGCAATGATTTGTAACGAATTTGCGCAATAACAGGTTCTTTGTTTTTTATTAAACAGGACATTCCAGTCCATCTCCGTGCCCCCTCAGGAAACACAAGAACAACAGAAAACCTCGCACGCCTTTCACGACATCGCAGTTGCTCTCTCTGGAGAGAAAGTTTCGCCAAAAACAGTACCTTTCCATAGCGGAAAGAGCAGAATTCTCCAATTCCCTGAATCTGACGGAGACACAAGTCAAAATCTGGTTCCAGAACAGGAGGGCTAAAGCTAAGAGACTCCAGGAGGCCGAACTGGAAAAGTTTAAGCTGGCCACAAAGCCACTTGTGCCCGCCTTTGCATTCCCCTTCCCTCTTGGTGCGCACGTAGGATCTCCATCAATTTACGGACCTTCTAATTCATATCCAAGACCTTCCTTGCCCGTTCCTGGACTTTTCAGTGGACCTGTAACTTATGGAATGTATTATCTGTCTTAAACAAGCCAGACCTCATATAAATACATAGTTTGTACAGTCACGTTTATGAGCTCGTGTCGCCGGCGTGCGTAAAACACAGTGTGACTCGTAAAACAGTCCAAATCTAAATTCTATTTTTTTCTAAAGAATGTAGGAACGTTACAAACCATTATGGGTTCATATGCATAGGTTTTTTTATTCAATATACCATTTCAACGAATATAAACGTGTTCTTTAACTTGGAACAAGGAAAGTGTCTTTTGGGGTGCGTAAAATTGCAGGGGACATTACATATTACCTTACGAAGTGCTCACATTCTTGTTTGTTTCTTTATTGTTGGTTAAAGTAATTCCTCTGTGACATAATATATACATTTCTGGACAAAGTAGTTTTTGATCAAATCTAGGGAAATTTTTAATTCTAACATATAGGTTGAGTAATGCCTGCCTAAGTGAAAGACGCATGTAAGATCACGTTAAACTTTGAATTATAAATAGCCTATATGAACACAGCTCGTTAATGACATGAACTTAATTCTGACTGAGAACTATAGCTTGCTTAACGGTGTTTTGATATCCATAGACTGAGAACCAAAGCCGACATTTAGGTGTCCATCTTACGCAGTTTAAGCCGACATTTAGGTGTCCATCTTACGCAGTTTAAGCCTTTACTGTACGTTTCACCAGCAAAAGAAGGGCATTTGAGTAAATCTACGCTTAGGACGACGGAAAGTGGCAGGCTGAATTGCCTTTCTAAATACGTTATCTGCCTACGCAAAGACTGTAACATAGAGATGAAATTATATTTTTGGATTCTAAAGAGGCAAATCATTTGAAGATGTATTTTGCAGAGGAAGGGCTTACGTTATTTAATATGTACCATTTTTGAACACTCCCGTTTTCTGACGAATACAGCCGTAGTCGCACTTGTCTTTTTTAATGCTTGAAAGTCTTTGCAGACACTGCTATGCAGTTAGTGCATTAACGTTTATTTGCTTGTTTTTTTTAATGTACAGTGTTGTACTATTTCGAAGTATTTCGATACATATTTACGTTTATGTAGTTTTACTGGAGCTGAAATTCAAGGTATAGATAACAGCAGGAGAATCACACGTGCGTAATATCTCGGTAGGCCTGTTTTATTGCATTTACGCAGGAGGGCCATCCAGTGCATAGAACAGAATAGCATACAGATAACACATTTAAGTAATTGGCGTGAATTTTACATGTAAAGATTAGTTACTGACTAACTGCACATACATTTTCCTTGAGGAATTACTAGAGAGCCCTGAGTTTCTGCAAAATGTTATTCGCTGTATTACTGTAAACAGTAGGCCTACAACTCGGCTGTCTGTTTCAAAATCAAGACTGTTCATATTTATAGAATGTTTCATATGTGTACATGTATATATGTTAATTTGTACAGATAAACCTTGTGTAAAATAAATAAAGCATTTAAATGTACGTAGTGAATGTGCTATGTAGTTGTTTCAATTTCCTAAGAATTACACTGAATATATAAAAAAGATTTCTCACACGAAAAGGGAATCTGCAATTTCATTTGGAATTAAAACACGACAAAATAGGCCTACTTCAGTGTAATATTTTTTATGTGTTTATACATGTGTTTATGAGATAATGCATACAGACATGAGAGTTCAGAAAACTCAACTTCTCATACACCGAAGGTATCTGAAGATACCAACTGCATTGGTGTTTATCACAGTATGATTGTGTTGCTCTTAAATCTGCACACATAACACAAAAAAATCAATTTGTACCTCCGAGGGTACAATTACTTGTCACTGGGGCTGTACCCTCAAGGGTCTACCAACTGTACCCTAGCTATAGGTAAATGTACCTTTGAATGTGCATAAATGGACTAAATATACAATGTACATAAATGTTTTTATACCATTGAGTGTATATAAATGTTGTACCAGGGCTGTACCCTTTTTCTGGAAGTATATTGTACTCTATATAAACATATTTGTTATACAATAGGCACTATATCTTTTGTTTTCTTATGTATATCTGGCCTTTTAAAGATGTCTCAGCATAGCTAAGACATCTAAGCTAAGACTAAGTCTTTCAACCACAATCCTTCCTGGAATATCAACCATTGACTTAATGCATGTCCCAGTATCAAAAAATCTTATACAAATAAACAGTAAACTTTCTACTTCCTGGTTAAGTAAACTGATTATGTATTTCATAATTGTTTTACATATTTAATTTTTGAAAGTAGTTAACCATATGCAGATAATAATATTATTTCAAGCAGAAGTAAAACAAAAAGTAGATTATAAACAAATATCACCAAAATCTTGGATAATAAAAACCAATTCTAATCTTGCGGCTTATTTGTTAACCCTATAACTTTTCATGGGAAGTTTACATTTTCAAAGTGGTCTTTATTAAACTTGATTTTAAAAACTGTAACAGTAAAATATATTTATTTGTATATTCTGTAATAGTCATTAAGTGTTAGGTGTTAGCATCATTATTCACTGCTGGAGTATTTAGGTAAACTTTTGTATTTTTTTCAAAAAGGATATGGCTGAGTTCATGATTAACTCTGGTGCAGCAGTTCATTCTCCCAAACCTGACCTGACCTGATGATCAACCTCAAGATAGCATTATAGAAAAAGAAGGTGTGCATTGCAGCTTTTAAAAGTTTATTTTAAAAATAAAAATTGATTATGGATAATCCACTGCACTGCAGTTTAAAATGATATGAAATGTCAGCCAGCAGTATGAACTAACATGGCTCTAGATGGAATTCTAGCAAACAGAGGGCCATAAATATTCACTTGTAGCTGCTGTGTGGTTTTTGGCAGCACCAAATCCTCATGGTTTATGTCCCCCATTTCTTGGCAGCCTCGCTCTTGCAATGGGCCAAAACAGCATTTCATTTCTGGCTCACAACACCAGGGGAGCTGCCACTTCAGAAATCTCTATTACTGCTTATACCTCGTGCTTGTAACTTCTTCCTAATGTTTTCCCCCATTTTTTCATCTTTTAAAATACAGAAAGTTCTTCCCGTGTTCTGTGGACTAAACGGGCAGTTTAGCGGATTATTGCTGCAAGTTTCCACAAAGTCTCCACGCTAATATGAATTGTTCTACAAACATACATTCGGTCTGCATGATTTAGTATTATCTCTAGGGATTTTAAATTCTCATTTCTAGTTTTGAAATGTATACAAATATGGGATAACAGCTGAGGTTTTTGAGTGGGCTGTCAAGAATTGTAAACATATTTTCATTTTCATCAAAACGAAGTCACTCATTTTACATTCTACTTCAATGACAATCTAAAGCATTACGTTTTTTGTAATAAAATTCTACTACTATTAATATTGTTATTATTGGTCGATAATATAACCTTAAGGAAGAACAGCTGCTCTAAACGAGACTTTAGGCGATTATTCTGACTTGATTCTGTAGTGGCACTAGAAAAAGTAATAGTCAAATTCAAACAGCAGATGGCAGCATGAGAAAAAAAATAATATAAAAAATAATATATAGATATATATATATGCACGCATGCGCGCACACACATATTAGATATCAATGTAGTGCATAGCCCTAATCCCAACTATGACACCCTTAATCCCTACCCAGCCCTAACCTTAACCACAAGTAACCAAACTAAATACAAGGCTTTTGGCATTTTCAGTTATTTGATTGCATTCACAGATGTTTTATTCATTATTATATTATATTAAAATTCAGTTTCCTCTTGTGGGGACTGAAGAAATGCCCCCACAATATAAAAATAACAGGTTTTTATCACATTGCGAGGACAGCAAAATGAAGAATGACTATGTTAGAATCCTAAATTAGGAACGCTGACCGTGTAATTCGGAATCGTTACAAAGTTGTTAGGAAATGGCTAGCAGGCCGTAGTGTCTTGCTTCAGTATATATATCGCCTCGAATCGTTCAAAATATGGATACATAATATAAGACTCAGAAGCGTCTTACAAGCGACTTTTTTGAAACACATACACGGACAATTTCAATAACACGCCTGGAAAGTAAATAAAAATTATTCTAAATTTCATGTCGATGTATGAATATGCGTGTACGTACAAGCATATGTATTTTCAATTGTATATAAGTGAATATTAGGTACGTTTAGATGGCTCTTTTACCCTTTCTCGTCGAAATGTTCGGATATGGTAGAATCTAGTTAGGAATCGTTACAAAGTTGCTAGGAAGCTTCAGTACAGTACAGATCAGAAGGGGGGATTCGAACCCACACCGCCTGGGGCGACTGCGACCGCTCCTAAATGGTTTGGAAGTAATTACTCCTCAAAGGATAAAAGAGTTACTTCCAGAGTCTACCAATTGGGAACAAACTCGGACATGGGGGGGGGAAGAGAACACAACAGCAGCATAACATATAACTGCATAAATTTATAGAGAAACCATTAAACAATACACCCTAGCACGCTTCTACAGTATAACCCCAATTAACAATTTGACTGTTTATAGCAGTCTTCTTGTCTGAATCTGTTACAAAAAAAAGTTAAAACTCATGCATAACAAGGTTTACATATATGGTCATGAGAAGTACCACTTGCATTTGAGAATTTGTCCAAAGCAACCAAGAAAAAGTGGAATATTGACAATAGTAGTAGGCGGAACCTTTGTGCGGGGCCGCCTGTTGCCGGCGGAGCGGGATGCCGTGCGCACCGCGCGTTTTGTTCGGCGTTCGCGCTCGCGCTCGCGCTCGGGAGCTCCTGGTGGGACGCGCCTGGCTGATTCTCTGCTGACCTTACTGGCTTTTTCCATTTGAAATGTAAGCATCTCCACCGTATCTTATATAAATGCATTTCCTTAATCTGATTTTAGGCTGCATAGCTTCCGTTTATTTGATACTGTTATTTATTAGCAATATTAAATTAGGTAAACACGGGATGCCGCTTATAACATAGTTAGTCATCTGCTGACATTAATAGTGTCAGCATGCAGATATTATTGGTTATGTGGTGCATTGAGTTATATGCACTGCTTAGAAGCCGCTCGATTGCCCGCTGATATCTGCACTTGCTGCGTGCCTTATTGCGGAGCATGGCTGTCCTTAGGTACCCAGGTGTCAGGTAGCCGGATGCCGCGGCCGACTCTCGGCTTTTCGGGTACGTTCGCCGCCCGGCGGCTTAACGAATGCTCCCGATCCCGTTTTATCCGAAGAAGATGAGCGAGTTCCGAATACACCACGATGTCAACGAGCTGCTCAGTCTGCTGCATGTGCGGGGAGGCGACGGGGCGGAGGTGTACATCGATCTGCTGCAGAAGAACAGGACGCCCTATGTCACCACCACGGTGTCGGCACACAGCGCCAAGGTGGGCGGCCGGACGGCCACCGGGCAGCGTTTGCGGGATGCACAGTGCATGTGTGGACGCGTATTAATCGTGCGCGTTTTTGCGGATCTGCGGAAATAGTTGGGCTTTCTCGCTGCTCCTTCTGACAGCTTACACCTCCCCCCCACCCCACATCTTCCCCACGATCGTTTATTTTAAACAGGTGAAAATTGCAGAGTTTTCCAAAACGCCGGAGGACTTCTTGAGGAAGTACGACGAAATGAAGTCAAAGAATGTCCGCAACCTTGATCCCCTAGTTTACTTGTTGTCAAAACTCACGGAGGATAAAGAGGTAAGAACATCATTCTTGGGGGAAATAAAATGCTATTGCGTACGTCATTTTTGACATCACTATTGTTCACTTGCGATTCAAGGCTTAGTCTACCCGGACTTGTTTAGATCACCTATATTTTTCCCAGACCCTGCATTGCCTGCAGCAAAATGCCAAGGAGAGATCGGAAATGTCCTCCAACGCCACAACCAGCAGTAGCACAACTTTCACCATACCTTCAACCTCTACTAAGATGTCCATGCAGGAGCTGGAGGAGCTCCGGAAGAAGCTGGGAACGGTCACTGCCAGCTCGACGGTCCAGCAGGTACGCTGCAGTCATATGCGCACAGTACCGTTTCAGCGGCTCGCCTCTGATTGTGGCGTGTCGTCGTTGCGTCTCCCTTCGAACTGTCAGATGTCAGTCCCTGAGTCGGTGTCACTTATCGTCTTCCTTGTAGTCGGCCGAAGTCACTCGGAAGATGTTGAGGGAGAGGCACAGTAAGAAAAACCCCACGATGCTGAATCCCGTGTTTCCGAACTGGGTTTATGAAAGACCTGCACTTATCGGTGACTTCCTCACTGGCACGCCTGCAGTCATCGATCCAGCTCATGCTATAGGTATGTGCCCCTATGTCTTGGGTGTCTATAACTCCTTCCTTAAAGGGGCAGCTGCATGGTACCTTTCGGTACAGGACTCGGTTCAGCTTTCTTTGTTTTTATAGCATTTTCTATATAAGCATTTCTCTCCCCTGTGCTCTTCAGTTTCTCTTAAACGCAAAAAAAATATATGAATTCCTCGGAGCTAAATTTGCTGCAGTGTCATTGAGGAATCTGTCGGATAGTCTGTCAGGCAACTAGTCTCTCACGCGGCCCCTTTGAAAGCAGAATTATGGAGAACGTGGAAGGTAGATTTTACGCCACGTTTTTTTAGTTTTTGTGTCTTCACGTGTCCCCAGGTACCATGCCACTAGCAGCCCAGGAACACGCACTGGTTGAAGACCTGTTGTATGTGCTGTTAGGCGTGGACGGCAGAGACGTTGTGGCCCAGCCCGTACTGGGCCGACAGAGTCGCTCCTTCATCATCGATCCAACCTTAGACATGTCAGTCAAGGAGCTTGTCAACAGGATCCTGCCAGTTGCAGCCAGTTACTCCACACTTACCCGGTAAGATATTTGGGGTAGATCAGACATAGGAACTGGGTGGGGGCATGGTGGTGCAGTGCTTAGCCTCACACCTCTGGGACCTGAGTTCGAGTCTCTGCCAGGATTCCATGTGTGGACTTTGCATGTTCTGCCTGTGTCATCATGGGGTTTCCTCCGGGTTCTCCGGTTTCCCCCCACGGTCCAAAACCATGCTGAGGCTAATTGGAGTTACCAAATTGCTTGTAGGTGTGCACGTGTGAATGCATGCTGTGTCAGTGTCTACTGCCATGGGCTGTGAGCAGGGTAAGCGGATACAGCAGATGTAAGCCCACTTCAGCTCCCTGTTGATTAATCTGTGTACTACCTGCACTTTCTCAACAGTATTATATTGTTTGTGCATCTTGTATAACTCATCTCTGTATCACATTGCTTATTATTTATTTATCATTGCATCTATTTATTCTTATATTGCACGGTCTCGTCCTGTGTTGCACCGCTGTCTGTCCTGTTCCCCCGTACACCTGCTCTCATTCCCCACAACAGGGGCGCAGGAATTTCACCACATTCCCGAAATACATGCAGGAATAAGACTTGAAACTTGAGTTAAATAGAAGGGTGTGTCTATATTTTGCTGCATTTCTTATACGTTTGAGCTATTAGTAGTCAGTAATCCAGTCCTGTTTGTTTAAAATGTATTTATTTTTTTGTATTATGCTGGGGTTCCCCTCACGCAGCTTTATAGAGGAGAAGTCCTCCTTTGAGTACGGCCAGGTGAACCACGCCCTCACGGCCGCAATGAGGATGCTGATGAAGGAGTACCTGATTCTGGTTACTCAGCTGGAGCACCTGCACAGGCAGGGCTTGCTCTCGCTTCAGAAGATGTGGTTTTATATTCAGCCAACCATGAGGACTATGGAGATCCTCGCCTCGATTGGTAAGGCTGGCTGCCTGTGCGCAGAGCGCCGCGTTTGCATGACCCCCCCCCATGGCTAACACTGTCCACTGTCACTTTCTTTCCAGCCACCTCTGTTGACAAAGGGGACTGTATGGGGGGGGCGACATTAAGTCTTCTCCATGACCGCACGTTCAACTACACCGGAGACAATCAAGCCCAGGAGCTGTGCCTCTACCTCACCAAAGCGGCCAGCGTCCCTTACTTTGAGATACTCGAGAAGTGGATCTACAGGGGTATCATTAAAGACCCATACAGGTACAGAGTCTGATTTATTTACATCGGATGCTCGGAGCTTGGCTGTCATTAAATGTGCATATGATATCACTTAAATGTACATATGATATCACTTAAATGTGCATATGATATCACTTAAATGTGCATATGATATCACTTAAATTACACTTACATTTTTTCCCTTAAGCTTTGATCACAGCTTTAACTGGAAATATTAAATTGCATATCTGTGTTATCTGGAGTATTAAGGTTTGGCCTTTTTTATTTATGGTTGACAAGGTTTTTGCCCTGAATTATTGTCACACTAGTGAATTTATGGTGGAAGAACATGAGCTTCAGAAGGAGAAGATTCAGGAGGACTACAACGACAAGTACTGGGACCAGCGGTACACGATTGTGCAGCACAGAATCCCGTCCTTCCTTCAAAAGATGGCCGACAAAATATTAAGCACTGGTTAGTGTCTGTGTGTGTATATGTGTGTGTGTGTGTGTGTGTGTGTACAAATGCGTACAAACATATGAAGACATGGGCCACCATTTTAATTCAGAAATTTCCAAAAAAGGTTTCAGTGTCACCTTTTTGGATTTTGATGAAATTTGGCCTGTGAATGTTTTTTTACACCAAGGGCAGCAAAAGTAAATGATATACGTACGTATATTTCCTTACGTACTGTTACAGCTTAATGGCTCTGGTTGAGCCTTCAAAGGTATGTGTAGTTCACATGCCAAATTTAATTCAAATCAAAAATGGTGATACAAAGGCCATTTGTTGGATTAGAATGGAGTGGCCCGTGCGTCTTTCATTTAGAAATCCATAATCTCCCTTCTTATCGTAGTTCTTGTTCTGTCAGTGATACTACAATTCTACTTTGGAATAAATGATGGAAACTTTGTACCCTTTTTTCATTTATTCTATGATGTGCGGTAAAGGCAAGTATCTGAATGTGGTGAGGGAGTGTGGTCGAGATGTGACGTGCCCAGACGCCAAAGAGGTCCTGTACACTCTGAAGGAAAGAGCCTACGTGGAGCAGATTGAAAAGGCCTATAATTATGCCAGCAAGGTCCTCCTCAACTTTCTCATGGAAGAGAAGGAGCTTGTGACAAGACTCAGGTAAAGGGCTCTTGTGGGCAAGGTTGATTGGCAGTCGAGATTTTTGTTTTAATTACTTTGTTTTTGTGCCTTTATCTGGTTATCATACTATGCTTCCACTTGTGTGTTGGGTTCATTTCAGTTGGTTCCTGTTTTACTTACTGTGTGTTTACTAAAATTATTCAAGATAATTTACCCTTGAAGATGGTATTTATTGGCTGTCCTCTTGGGGTTTGAACTGGCAGAGATTCCGACAGGAAATGACATCATATACATTACCGCTAGACCTCCTTCTGAAATGCAGTTTTGTTTTCCTTGGTAGATCGATTAAGCACTATTTCCTAATGGACAAGGGAGATTTCTTTGTTCACTTTATGGACCTGACTGAGGAGGAGCTGAAAAAACCAGTGGATGACATCATTCCTCCCAGACTGGAAGCCTTGCTGGAGCTGGCTCTCAGGATGAGCACGGCAAATACCGACCCATTTAAAGATGACCTAAAGGTGCTCTTTTTGTTTGTGGTCCGTTGGTTGCTATTGGTACTTAGTGGGAATTAACAGGGAGAAGTAGTTCCTAAACTGTCCAGATGGGCGCGCCAGTGAGCTTGTGGTCTGACATGTCTGGAATGAACAGTTTTCGTTTTTCACCAGTAAAAATTGACTTTCTTGTCAGAAAACTTATTAACTAATTGAAGCACAGAGTGGAAATTCTGGAATTCTCATTGTGATCTGATTGATCATTTTAGTGGAGCCAATTGTCAAATATAGGAGGGAACGTATACGTTTTTTTTTTAAATTATGGAAGTAAATGTATCACCAAAATTCAAAACCCCTACTAAAGACACAAATTTATCTAAGATTGTTTGAATTTACCTGATTGCTTATCGTGGTGGTTTCTTATCCTTACAGATCGACTTGATGCCCCATGATGTCATCACGCAACTCTTGCGTGTCCTGGCTATCGAGACCAAGCAGGAAAAGGCGATTATCAACGCCGACCCGACAGACGTGGCTCTCAGTGGCCTGGAGGCCTTTTCCTTCGATTACATTGTCAAATGGCCACTGTCACTTATCATCAACAGGTGCGTGGCGCCTACCTCTTTATGGATCTCTGGAACTGACCTTCCACTTTGTAATTCCCTTCCAGATCATTTTCGGAGTTTTTCTTACGCATAATACCTAAGCGATACATCCACAAAAACAAATTTTTTTAAAGAACTTTTTAAAGATGACAGCACTACTCCTGAAGACACTCATCAATGTCACAACTATGCCATTTATTTTTATAATTCCAGGAAGGCCCTGACCAGGTATCAGATGTTGTTTCGACATATGTTCTACTGCAAGCATGTGGAGAGGCTGCTGTGTAACGTCTGGATTAGCAACAAAGCGGCCAAGCAGTATTCTCTTCACTCAGCCAAGTGGTGAGTTTAAATGCAGTTTGGTATCATGTAGTAAGTGTAAAAGGTGATTAATGGACACGCTTTAGTTACTGGATAACTACTAAATGCCATATATACATAAACAGCCGTTGCATATCAGTTAGATGCCAGATACATTTGTGTTTAGACCTGGTATTTAGCTGGATTGTAGATCCTTGCATGCAACATGTTGGAAATTAGTATTGCTACAGTAATTATCACGTCATCCGGTACCAGT
>JAODKN010000042.1:7207989-7218788 GCA_026774425.1 Petrocephalus zakoni
GAGGCTGGGTGTATGTGAGGCTGGGTGTATGTGAGGCTGGGTGTATGTGAGGCTGGGTGTATGTGAGGCTGGGTGTATGTGAGGCTGGGTGTATGTGAGGCTGGGTGTAAGTGAGGCTGGGTGTATGTGAGGCTGGACTTATTGGTGTCTCTGAGTCGGCTGTAGGGTATGGGTGTGTGCATGTATGTACCCTGTGATAGACTGGCATCCAGGGCTGCGAGATGAGGACCAGAGGCCACATTTCGATAATTTTCTATGAGTGAGCTGAATATTTAATTTTAAGTCAAACTGAAAATAACGGGTTTTCTTCCCTACTTGCAAATATATACCTGCAGTAAAACAGCCCCGGCACAAAATTCTACCAACAGCATTTTCAAAGTTAATGTGTAGTAACAAAAAGACTAAAATCTAAAACCTTTTTGTTAAATGGCTCTAAGAACAGACCTGGCAACCATTGAATGTGTGCTTAATAACGTGGAACGATCCTCATTATAAATGATTTCTCTTCAACAAAATAAATATTGCAAATTATGAAATTTATAACATGTGAGCCATTTGTGAATGTTTTAAAAGAAAATGAACCAAACCCTACATTAGCTTTCCCCTGAGATGTCACTGAGTGGTCTGATTATAGCTGTGAATTCTGGGATACCGTGCAATGTCACAGCGAACCCTTGATTTACAACCGGGAAGGAATACTATTGGTTCCTGTTAAAAAATCTACAATATTGCCCTAATTTTAACGAATAGCAAAAGTATATTGATATAGTATATCTACATACTGCCCACCTTACTGGCATCTCAACCAGTCTGTACCCCTGCCTTATGCAATGTGATGCCTGGGGAAACCCCTCCCATGGCTCTGAATGAAGTGGATGGAGGTTTATGTATAATGTCCTGGCAATATTGTTCTGGAGGTAGGAGCAAGGAGTGATCCAAGACGGGAAGTGTAGGCAGGCCAGTATGCATGCCTATGGGACAAACTGTGGAACTGAAGGGAGAAATCGCTCCGAGTGAACCAAACCACTCCACTGCGTGGAACCGGAGGGAACGAAACCGCTCCATCGCGCAGAACTTGGATAGATGCACACTCATGTCTGAAATGCAGTTTGTAGTAGCGTGGAAACCTCGATGGGTGTACTGCTGGACTCATAAAAGTGCAAACACTGCAGCATGCAGTGGTGCGGGCGCAGAACCACAGGGCTGCCCGGTGAGCCCCCATGCAGCTCGCCCGGGAGTTTTTAATCAAATGGAATGTGGATTGTGTGCCTGATGAACTCATTAGCTGAGTGTTGCTTGCCCTTTGGGTGGCTGGGGGGGGGGGGGTTGTTAGGGGGGAGTTTTTATGACATCTGCTGATGTTTATAGCAACAGCAACAACATCTGTATGGAAAGTCGAACTGGTTAAAGTAACGCTGTCATTGATGATGTAAGTCATCAGTGTCACCTCCAATGAAGCTCCCCAAAATGTTAGCAGATGGAGCAGAACTTCGTTATTCTGACAGGGCGCACGCATGACAGCAGTTAGGGGAAACGTGACGCTCGCATATGGCCATGAGTGGTATCTACTTCCTCAATCTTGGTTTGATGATCACCACGTACAAGGTGAACAACCTCAGTGACACCTGCAAAATGTGTTTAACCCAAAACCACACATGACCTCTGCCGTCTCCCATCCCCCAAACCACCCCGGCATCTTAGACCTGTTCTGATGGCTCCTTCTCTGGGCCAGCCTACTCTCCCAGTGCCATTTTCTCGTTTATCTTCATTGTTGGCGTCCCTCCTCCCATTAATCACCACGCTGGCTGCCTAGTAGATCTGGCCGGCCTCCCCCGATAGCGCCTTTATTTACCGCCTAGGCCCGGCTGGAATATTTCCGCAGCTGTTGCGTTAACACATGCGCCATCGATGTGGAGGTGTGACAAACCGCTGACTTTGTTTATCTAGTCACCAGTAAGGGGGAGATGTGAACATGCAGCCAGCGCATGCAAAAAAATTCCTCCGTGACCTCCAATCAATAACCAGCATGCTCGTCTGTCCGCTTAACCCCCACGATTAAAGTGTCAGAGAGATGGAGGCTGTTTGTGTTTTTATTGCCGGTTAGAAGTCATTTTTGTAAAATTCATGTGGAGATTAATGCTTCTGTACTTTTTGATCAAATGTAAGATATGTAGACTCTACATCCTCTGGCTCACAGCTTCCCCTCCTTTTAATGTCTGTTAGACTGCCCCCAGGGCTGAAGGAGTCCGGCCATCACCTCTTTGATTGGGGCACCCCGGGACAAAGAGCTCTTTCCAAGAGTTTCCGGAGCTTGCTGCTTTAAGATGAGCTGCGAAGCGTCACGCTTTGTGAGAAGCACACTGTGCCCGGGCCAGTTTCTACAATGTGTGCATCTCTCTTCTAAAGAAGTCACTTTGCACAGTAGTTATTTATGCAGATAACTCCTAATTCCGCATGAGGTGTCTGGTGCGAAGATTTTTTTAAATCATTGTTATGATTTACTATTTATTTATTTAAGTGTAGCCAGACCCGTCTGAGTGGGCCTGTCTGCATTTGTCATTCCAGAGTGTTTGTACAAGTGTGACCGGCCACGCTTGGCGTAGATGTGCACTTTTAGTTCACTATTCCTCGTTTATCCAGGGCTGCTTGGGCCGGAACACCAGGTAGTACAGCGGGAAGCTCAGCTGGGGAAAAGAGAAAAATAAATAAGCCTTTTCGTAACTAAAAAATAATTATAAAGCATCTCCATCCAGTTCCGTCAGAACAAACATGCCATCTTCAATTTTCCCACTCACTTTATGACGTCTGGTCCCTTCCTGTTATTTCACGTCGGAATGATGGATAGTCTGAATTGAGTGTAATTGGAAATCCTGCATAAGCTATCATATCTAATTTTGAGACTGAAATTGTGAAATATGCGCGTGCAGAGTTGTAATTGTGTGTGCTGAGGATTTATAACCGGGACCTTGTGTTTTTATAAATCATCGGGGGTGGGCTGGATTATTTATGCATTCCCAGTTGAATACTGGCTCATTTTATTTTTTTCGATTTAAATAAATTATTTTTGGATTTATT
This sequence comes from Petrocephalus zakoni, assembly GCA_026774425.1. Lineage (NCBI taxonomy): Eukaryota > Metazoa > Chordata > Actinopteri > Osteoglossiformes > Mormyridae > Petrocephalus > Petrocephalus zakoni. The sequence goes on from JAODKN010000042.1 coordinate 7,211,065, forward strand.
TAGTGTCCCATCAATTAAAAATGAGCCAGATAATGAAATGACCAATAGTTTGGTATTATTTCATATCTTATTAGATTTCAATATTTCTGCCAAGAGAAACGGTGAGATGAAAATACTTTTGTACAAGTTGAATGTTTTTTTGTTTTACTTTCATCGACATTTTAAAATAAAACAGGAAGGCTGTCTAAGTAAGTCATAGGAATGTAAACAGGAATTTGACCGTGTCATTGACATGGGTGATCCAGAAAGGAAGTTTGTTGTCAAAGTGTCCAGCTGTCTTAAGGGGGGAGCTCTCTTAAGCATTTAATTTTGGCCAAATTTAAGCTTATTTGCTTATTTATTTGATGCCTTTGTCCATAGTGAAGTACAGCCAAGCGAGGTCAGGTCCATGGAGCTGGATTAGGGTCCGTGCTCGGCAGCGATATGATTACGCCGCTGTTCACGGGACTTGAACTGGCAACCTTCTGATTGACACCGGGTTCTAGCGTCTCTTGCGGCACACTTCCCCATACCACAGTGCGGGAGGTGGGTTAAATCCCCTTCAAAGGATGTAAACAGGAAGTGGAACACAGTAATATTTTCTGCTTTGCTATGGAATGGGTTCAAAATGTCAGAATGGATGGGCATGGAACAGACACCCCCCCCACTCCCAAAACCAGACTCTTTTGAAAAGAGAAATGATTAGCCTGTCTTTAGCCCCTCCCCTACTCGCTCTTGTCGTTTGATTTTTTGATAATGCCAACCTCTCTTCCGTTTGTCAGGTGGGAAAGGAGACTGTTCAGACGACTGAGGACCAGATCATGAAAAGGGACATGCCACCTGCCTTCATTAAGTAAGCTGGCTCCTCTGATCTTGGGTGTGTGTGTCTGTGTGTGTCTGTGTGTGTGTCTCTCTCTCTCTCTCTCCCCTATCTGTGGGCTTGTCATGTGACACTGCAGCCCTACAATTACATCTTTCTCACATCTCTTGCAATGAATGCTCTCTTGTACAGAGCCTTTTAAAGCCCCAGCAGGGTGCCATATTAAGGTCTCCCTATCTGGTATGGGCTTTTCATCCAGATGACAGGCATAGCGTGTTAAGGGCTGGATGGTTTCCCGTGTCTGTCCTTTTAAGAGACGACCACGCAGGCTTTTGTGTGATGTGACCGCTCGTGTTTACCCTGGACTACTGACGGTTGGTGTGTCTATATTTAGGTCTTTCAGGTACACCATGCATGGCATTCATATTCAGACATCACATGTATGCATGTCAATGACATGATCATTTCGAAAAGATCTTTATACTTGTAGTGCAGTCTGTTGCCCTCATAATCTGATCAGTGACTTTTGTACTAATTTACCAAAATAATATATTTCATGCATTCTTTGATTCTGGGAATGATTTCCCATGCATGTCGACATTTTTGCTTAAATGGTTCTTGTTGCTGACACTTATCTTTTTTTGACTCTCGCTGCGTGAGGCAAGGGAAGAATGGATTGCAAAATGTGCACCCGTGCAGTGCTGTACTCGGGGGAGCCGGGGCCGAGTGTGGGCGTGTCATGGGTACGGCGTGCGTCTCCCAGGGAACCTCACAGCAGAGCCACTTTACACTAATGACGGCTCTGCGTGTCATAATGGACGCAAGATCTATTTAGGAAGTTGGGTGTCGTGTTTCTGCAGATCTGTCTCCGCCATGCTTCAGCAGTCTCCACAGGACAAAGAAGGCCCACTTCTGCAAAGATCCATCTCAGCACCTGTTGTCTGTTGACCCCCTGAATCACCCTCCGGGGAAAATGTCTTATTTTAGATGCACGTTTATAAATCGGTGCAGGGCTGTTTGCACGTCGTCCCTTTCGTCTGTGGCCCTTTTTTTCTTTTTAAGTCCTTCTGCAACTGTCGTTTCTGTTTCTTTCGATCACTGTTGACAACGGTACCCACAATGCTTTGCCGTTTCATGCATTCCTACCAGCTGCCTTATACGGTAGGCTTGCGGTCATGCGGGTGTCTGCCATGTACTACCCCTATGGTCACGCATAGCTACATGGATGACTCCTGCAACTGGGGAGAATGTCAGTCACTTAGTTTGGATTTCATTTGTCCAAGGCTTTTTTCAATTCTCCCAAAAAAACCAGGATAGCTACTAGGGTAGCCGTGCACCAGAGGCTGTTCTAAATAATTATTATTATTATTATTATTTTTTTTTTTCTGTATTTATTTCTGTATACATTTTGTACCCCCTGCTCGGCAATCTATTGTGGGGATCCCTCCTCCTCTCTGCAAATTTAAGCATGGGGCGGGGTGTGATGCCCCATATTTCTTCTGGGGCTGAGTCCCCTAAGGCTGAAATCCTCGAAACTACCCTGCCATGCCCCCCGATTAAAATCCCGCGTGGTGACGGATATGGCACTGGAGTCCCACACAGCCATCATCAATCACCGTACTTGGCAGTACGTGGCTGGCAGTGAGGAATGTGGCTCCCTGTCTATATATAGCGTTTGTGGGTTCCTCTCCTGCATGCCGAGAGCCGGAGCCCAACTTTGCCTCGATTTAGGGCTCCGTGTTGCGTGGTGGGTGTCCAGGATGACCCTGGTGCAGTGCAGTTTCCTCACTCAGTCGTTAGGTTAGCCTACCAGAGTTTTTAATCATGGTCAGAAGTATCTAATATTCATGGGGCCAGTCTGGGAGCATGTTTCCTTTGTGCTGGGATTCAGTGATTCCATTTCCAGGTTCGCCATTAATTCGCCGTGTCTCCGCGTGGAGTGCAGAAGTAATCTTTAAAATTAAATACCGGTCCTCGAGGCACAGAGCTTATTCTGTGGAAGCTACTCCATTTGCCCATCTTGGAAAAGCTGAGCACGTTTCCTCGTATTTACGGTGCGGGGGCTAACGAGCATAAGGGCTGTCGCTTCTGAATGGAGGCGGGCCGTAGCTCTGTGGTCTCGTGGGAAGCTTGGGGATTTTCAATGTCTCTTGGCTCAGTGAATCAGTGGGGTATTTATGTCACCAGTAGAGGTTCCTCATTCCTGAATGTTCTCTTTTTTTTTTTTTTAAACCCATTTATAGTGTTGCTCCCAAATATTAAAGGCCTTTGGGAGCATGATGTGAGTGCTAAGCCTGTCCTGAAGAGCATTGCTGGAATGTGTTGTGGTTTTAATGATCGTACCTGTGTTGCTTTTTTGCTGTCGTGCAGGGTGGAGAATGCGTGCACCAAGCTGGTCCAGGCAGCACAGATGCTAAAAGCAGACCCCTACTCAGTCCCCGCCCGCGATTACCTCATCGATGGATCCCGCGGGATCCTCTCCGGGACTTCCGACCTGCTCCTCACTTTTGATGAGGCAGAGGTACCGCGAGCCGGAAGCCGTCAGAACCTGTTGTGCGTCCTCCCCATGAATTAAAAGCCAGACTGGCAAGTCAAGTGTCGGAATCTGTAGCCCAAGGGGATGCTTGGCTTTCAAGGAAAGTCTCTCTTGAGCTGTGGAGAGACTGTTTCTATAACGGGTTTCCCCAAATCTGGTCCTGGGGGCCAGTCTGCAGTTCCCTACTCAAACACACCTTATTCAGTTCACCAGCTAATTACCAGGTTTAGTAGGTGTCTGAGCAGGGAGATCTGCACGCTCTGTAACAGACCGGCCCTCCAGGACTGCAAGTGAGGAGCCTTGCTTTATAGAATGAGACTCATCGTCATGCATCTGGGACTGAATTGATCTATTGGCTTCAGTTATTATTGTGAACAAATAAATATAAAATTGCTCTTAAACATGTGATCTTTTTCGGTTGATTATATTAGCATCTCTAATGTCTAACGGGGGGAAATTGCATTAAACCAATGATAATGCAGGGCTGCTTCTTCATGAATTAAGCTAAATAGGGTCAAGTGTTTTCAGCTGCGGTTAATTAATTTAGGCTAATAGATTCTGTTAGCGTTCGGGTGGTTCTGTGGCCAGTAGGGGGCAGTATGAGGTGAGAAATGGGTTCTGTCTTATCATGTTACATATAAATTACGTGTTTTGAAATCAAATAACTTTAATGTGTGATAATGAAGAATTTTCTGCTCTTTTTCATGTACTTTTGTTTTTGTACTCTGATGATTACAGGTCCGGAAAATAATTCGGGTCTGTAAAGGAATCCTGGAGTATCTGACGGTGGCTGAAGTGGTGGAGTCAATGGAGGATTTGGTAACTTACACCAAGAACCTCGGGCCAGGTCTGTCAGCTCCTTCCGTCGTCAAGGCACCTTAAATGAAGCGAGAGAGATCGTCATCGCTGCCGCACCACAGCGTCCCCTGCATTTAGCCCATGTGACACTGTGACACAGCAGCGGGCAGCTAATTCAGCGCCCAGGGAGCAGTGTGTGGGGGCGGTACCTTGCTCAGGGTACCTCTGTGGTACCTTGCGGGTCGGGGGATCGAACCAGCAACCTTCCAATCACAATTGCGCTTCCTAGACTCCGGCACTGGAGTTTGGCACGTTCGGTTCTAGCAGTTCACTGACTCTCCGAGTAGTTCGGCATTTAATCATACAATAATCTATAAAATCGGATATTCCGGTAAACAGTCTTGGTTAAAAATTTGAAATGGTTAAAATAAAATGATATTCTTTTGTAACAGGCCGTCTTTATTGACATTTCAAATGCATACGTGTCTGGTTTAATGCTGCCCAAATATGTGGTAATAAATGTATAGACTGCAGCTTGATGATGAATCTACAGAGAATAATTATGTGTAGCTGTGTATTATTTACGGAATGTGCTTGTAGCTGTAAGATCTCTTATTGGATCCACTGGGCGATATAAAGGGTAAGGATGAAGGGTGATGGTAGAGATCAGACCAGGGATGACCCTGTAGGATATGCCCCATCCTGACCATGTGTGCTCCCTTATTAGTGACTTCTAAACACTCATTGGTTTGTCTTCAGGAATGACAAAAATGGCGAAGATGATTGACGAGCGGCAGCTGGAGCTTACTCACCAGGAGCACAGAGTCATGCTGGTCAACTCCATGAACACGGTCAAGGAGCTGCTGCCCGTCCTCATATCAGGTGACCACACCGGCCTCGGAGTGCGGCCAGCTGTTAGCCGTGTTTCCAGTTGTCAGAACGAGGAATGAAATGAAACGAATGTGATAAATCGGCTCCCATGGCGTTTTCGTGCGACGCAGGTATAAAGATCTTCGTGACGACGAAGACGGCGAAGAGCCCCGGCGTAGAGGAGGCCCTGAAGAACCGCAACTTCACCATCGAGAAGATGAGCGCTGAGATCAATGAGATCATCAGAGTGCTGCAGCTGACCTCCTGGGATGAGGATGCCTGGGCCAACAAGGTAGGCCGCCCACTCCTCCCTGCTGCAGGTGTGCGTATTCCACTCACAGGATGCATTTGGCTGGGAGATAGGAAAGCTTCCACCTGGATACTGCTTAGAGTGCTTTTTAGTTCGTGTTTTACTTATGCAAACGTGTTCTGAAGGCAGAATGGAAAATGATTGGTTCAGAAAAATAACCAGTCACATGTTGTCCGATGTCAGACCGACCACTCAGATGGCTTGGTCCCGCCTCCGCTAGTTGCTTAGACCTGCCTCCTCTACAATCTGATTGGTTCAGAGAGCAAACCAATTATTTTCTTGCTCTCAGATTGTTTGCGCACGTGAGCTGTTTTTTACCATCAGATCACCAGCACGGATATACTGCCTTGAAATGTTTTTTTTTTGTTTCATTTTTAATTTTCAGGTTTGTTTTTTGAATTCCCAAACTGCATCTCATTATTTTTATGTTAACTGGCGTTCTGCACCAAGATTATTATTTCTGAATCAAAATTAATGAGCTTTACGTCACACTTGATTCATTATTTTAAGCATTAAACTTATATTTTTACTATATTTGCTGCAGTTTTATGTAAAGTGTTACTACTTAGGTGAAGAAGAAGCAATCCTACTTCTGAGTCTACAGCCCTCTTTCCAAATACCGTCTAACGTCCCCTTAATCTCATAACGCATGACTCCGGGCCGGTAGCTACACCCTGTTCAGCCTCTGTTTTTCTCTCTTCCTTCACTGTCCACTCTCTTCCTCCCTGTAGAAGGTAAGGCATCCTCTCTTTCCCCCCCTCTGCCAGACTCGCTGCATGTCAGCTACATCTGTGTGCCGTGTGCAGCAAGTCCCGTGATGCACTTGCTTTCGTGTGCAGCGTTCTGCTTATGAATTTGCACGGACCGGATGGCTTTGTGAGGCCACTGGCCCGGCGTATGCCATCGCTGACGGACTGGTCGTGTATTTTGTATATCTGGATTTGAAAAATGCCTGTGTTTGTCTTCCACATCTGTTTTGTTGTTTGTTGCAATATTAACAAATGGTAAAATGACAAATGGTGCGCCCATATACAGATGGAAAATCCTTGCAATGCTTTACTGGATAAGTAGTTGTGGGATGGCTGGATAAATGAAGAGAGGTATGTACAGAGGCAAAAGTGCATTAGAAGATTGAGCACAGTTACGATTTTTTTTTTCTTCTTCTTAAATGTGTAGTTATTTCCGTCAAGACATTTCCTTGCAGCTGCAGCCTTATTTCGTTATCACCATGGTGATAAATGAGGCTTAATTACAGAGCCCATGCTCTGTTCCCTTTGGAAGTCCTCATAATCGGGCCATGACTCCATGGCAGCAGACATGTGTGCTGACCAATGCGCCCTGGAATCGACCGTCTTCGACGGGGAACAAAGCGCTCTCTCCCAGTATGGCCCCGCGTGCCATTCAGGGCAGACGTCCTGCTTCGGACTCGCGGTCAAGCTATTTGTGTGCCGCGTCCCTGAAAGCCGCCATTGTGCCTTTGAATTAACCGAGTGATTTGTTGGTGGAAATTGACCGTATTGGTCTAAAGCCGGTTTAATCTATGGACGGGGTGGAATTTTAAATCTCGCTTACGGCTGGGAGGAAAGGGGGGCAATGCCGTGATCTGCACCCTGAGGGGATGAGGCACGAGATCTTCCTCTTGTGGTCTACCTCACGTAAATCGCTTTGCTGAAGTGGAGTGCACACAAAGGATTGGGAGTCGTAGGAGTTGCCGTTGTACTAAATAAGCAAGTTCAGTTATCCGTTACTCGGCGTGATGTCCACGACAAGCGTATGGGGACCAGCCGATAGGCCTCACAATGTGGCCACCAGGGACAGAACTGTCAGACGGAGACCAGACGCGTTGGTTCTCTGCGTTCTGTGAGCGTCACTCTGCTTGTTTTTAGGAACTACATCTTGTTCAATCAGTGCAGTGTTCCTGGCGAGAGTGTCCAAGTACAATTGCTTGGCCAAACAAGTGAATCATTCCCAGTTGTAAGCTGTCTGGGTTTCTTCCGTTAAAATGTATGCTCTCTTGTTGTTGATTTAAATTGATTTAGCTTTTATCGTAAATGTACAGTTGAGAAGACAATGTGTAACTGTCCCTGGAGCAACTGGGCTTGAGGGCCTTGCTCAGGGCCCCAGTGATGACTGCTGTTCATGGGATTTGAACCGGCCACCTTCTGCTGATCCTGGGATTTGAACCGGCCACCTTCTGTTCACAGGAACAGCCTGCTATGCCTCCGAAATTTTGAAAAATGTTGTAATTTTGATACATGTTCTTCCAAGCTGAAGTTTGAATAATTCTTGCTTTATTTATTGGCCTTTTCAGCGATAAAGGTGCGCTGTTCATGTTATTAACCGCTCCGCTGCCTTTGGGTGTTTTGCAGGCTCTGCCTCTCACTCCTGCGGGGGCGGGGATGGGGGGATGG
>JAODKN010000042.1:7238477-7286195 GCA_026774425.1 Petrocephalus zakoni
CCCGGCGGGGGGGGTGGGGGGGGGTGGGGGGGGGGGGGGGGGGGGGGGGGGGTGGGGGGGGGGGGGGGGGGGGGCAGAAGGTTTAGTACAGTTTAAGCTTAATTGCTGTCATATTCGTCCATGATGACATTCCAAAATCTTTAAAAAATGTTTTTATGGAAACTAAAATAAACTTAATTTAATTGAATTCCCTGGAATTCTCCAGTCACCACATCAAGCCTGGTCCTGTATACGTGAGCCATTATATGAAGACCTTTACTAGCTATGCCAGTATGTGCAGTCCGCTGGAAAGCAGTCCGTGCTTTGGTCCGTCATACTACGCAAAGCATTTAAAAACGGCAATGAAAGAGTAAATGTATATAGTTGGCAAAATAGTTCCAAAAGTGTCACAAAGTATCTGGATTTCTGCATGAATGATTCCTAAAATGGGATCTTGTCTGTATCTCATTAGTAATGTCAACTAATAAAGACGATGTTATTTGACAAATACACTCTGCGTCCACTGCGTTTTGGGTCAGTGTGCCTAATATAGTGTCACTACTCTACTACATTCATGTTGGCGTTGTTTTTTGAATGAGTATTTTAAGTGGTCAAGAAAAAGGTATGCGCATAAGTTCATGAGACCTGAAAAAAGTTAGCAATGCTTTCTAAAGTCTTGGGCCTCCTACTGTCCGCAGTCAGACCACACAGTCTGCAAATGGTGCTGTGCTACCAGTGCAAAATATGCTGTATGATTCCAAAAGAAGCAATAAAGCACCCTGGGATGACGGTCAAGAATGTTCAAGGAAAGAATCGCCCTTGTTTAATGTCTGTTTGTGAGTCATCCCTAAACAGAAACATGTTTATGGGCGTTTACCATAGAGGAAACTATTCTCCATAAAAACCGTTGTTACGTGTCTCAAGCTAGATAAGAACTACCTGGATGTTTTGCAGCACTACCTGTGAAAAGATGAAACAAAAGTGGAACGTCTTGTTCAGATGTGTGCAGCATTATGATTGGAGATCCCAAACCAACATCAAAGGCCACAAACTGTGAACCTTTGTATGGGGCTGCTTTGCTGCCTCTGGGGCCTGACTGGCTCAAAGAGAAGAAACTCTATATTTTACAAGAGTCAGGTCAGTGTCCTGACCTTTCGGGCCTTTGGAATGCTATGGCTAAATAGCTGTCTGTTATTAGGAGTTAAATCACATTCAGGAGCCATTGATACAGAAATGTGAAGAATTCTAGAATGAGTACCTGCATATTGATGCTTATTACACACTGCTGCTTTTTAAATTTGTGAGAGCAAGGAAGTCTGGTGCCTTTCAGTTACTCTCCTGTGCGTGCTGGCCACGGTTCTCAGAGAATACTGTAGGTGCGGTTGTAGACTGTTTACCATTTTATTATGACTAGGGTAATTTGGGAGTTGAGTCTGGAACCTGGTCGGATGGGTTCTCATTTAAGTGTAAATATGATAGGAATGTTTGGTATGGGAATATACAGTCATGCGTCATTTAAATGCGTTGTTAGGTGACTTCGTAATTGTGTGAAAATCGTAGCGTGTACTTCTATAAACCTAGTTGGTAGAGCCCACTGCTAGAGCCCACAACTAGGCTGCAGAAAACTTTTATAGGTAAAAAGAGTGCACTCTGATGATCAAAAATACAGTATGTTAAATGCATAACCCAGTAGCATAGTCATTTATTATCATTGTCAAGTATTATGCACTTTATGTAATTGTATGTGCTATTCTTTTACACGACCAGCAGAGCAGTGGGTTTGCTTACACCAGCGTGACCACATATACGTGAGTGATGAGTTATGGTGTGACTAGGCGATAAGAATTTCTCAGCTGCGTTATAATCTTATGGGACCACCATTGAATATGCTGACCCGAACGTTGTTATGAGGCGCATGATTGCATGTGTGATTTACCGGATAGATCAAATCAGATACAGGAGAACGCATAAAATATAATGCAGAATAAATGAATGAGTTATGAGTCTAGTCAAGCAGGGTTTGTCATACCGTCTGTATGCAGGTCCTCTGTACCGCACCACGACAAAACAGGACCACAGTGTCATAAAGTGACGTAAAGCCAGCAAGTGACAAAGGAGAGGATTCATCAGTTTATAGAAAGTACAAAACAATCGGCAATCAAGGAGAGCTGGGCTCAAGACTTTTTATACAGAGTAAAAATAGCCGGATAAACACAATACACAAGCAGTACAGTAAACGAATAGTAAAGATGTCTTGGTTTTGCAGGTCAGCAAGTCATTAGAAAGATTTCCAATGAGCATTAGATGAGAAAAGGCAAAAGTCATCATCGTCTGGGGTCAGACAGGCTGCTGCATGTGAACCTTACGGTTATAAATGGAAAACTGAAGGAGTACAAACCAAATTCCTTTATAATGTTAGCCTCCCTTCTCATGTAGCTGCCTCTTTGGTATAAGCATGTATGATTATTCTTTATAGCCCCGTATAATTATACAGATAGGATGCTTTTCCAGGGTATGATGTACGGGTATCACGGTGCAATGCACTAAGGTAAGCTAGACGTGCGCTGAAGCATGGTAAGGTAAGCAATGATGGATGGGTGGATGGATGGGTGGATAGATGGACACTTGACATATCTGTACTCAAATCCACTGACTAGTCAACCAGAAAGGGGAATGTGTGTGCACACAGTCATAACTGACAGTCCTTTGTTTCTGCAGGTATGGGCTGAAGCCAAACGACCAGATTTTAGCGGAAGAGAAGCACAAAGAGCTGTGAGTCTTTCCCCCACGACGAACTGGCTCTAATTAAGCTCTTCGGCTGACTGCGCACTTTTATTAACCTCGGCGGCAGTCTCTGTGCTTTCCTGCCGCAGCAGTGCGGTGACGGTCTCCACATAACTGACAGCTCTGTGAAATTCAACTTGAAGTTTCTGATCTCTAGTATTTATTTTTAAAGTATTCTCAGTGCAGGAAATGAAATGGTTGTTGTCTCCATGGTACAGCTAGATGTCATCAGAATTTCTTCACCTCTGTGCATAAATATTTAAATATTTTTGATAGAAGTAATAATCACAATCGCAGTGTGTAAATCAAATTTTGTATCGGCTGTTCGTTTTTCACAATAATGTGCAACAGACACGCTAGGCCCCTGAGAAACCAGTCTTATGTTCCTTTCTTAAGGTTAGGCTCCTGCCTGCTACACCCAGGCCCATGGCAACCAATCAGCATAATCTTTTCCAGCCCATGTGACTGCATGACTCCTCGCTGTGTTAAATGGCTGTCGAATGCTGTTTCACTTGCACACATTCATAGTGCGAACTGGAGGAGTCTTGCTGGCAGGCGTAGATCCCCGCTGTGAGCAGCTGGGAGTAACACCAAACTGGTTTTTCAGTAAACTGGGCTGAGAAACAAACCAGGCCCCTGTTAACTGCGGTCAATAGATCCCTCAAAAAGCCTCTGGGGCTGGCTTCAGCTAGAAGACGTGACCCCTGGTTTGATGAATCAATGAAGACTCGTTAGTATCACAGCTGGAATCGCGGACGATGCCTTGGGTTTTAGACTCCGATGTCACGTGGCTTCTGTGATCTGTGGTTCTCTGCCCCTCTCCTCCATGTAAGGCATGTGAGCATTTACTCAGAAGGTATCGGATGTCTTGTAACACTTGACCATCGTAACTCATATCCTGCACACAGCTCGACATAAGATCACGTTTTATGTCCATGAAGTATACATTTAAATATGGTAAACCTCAACATTTGCTGAGACATCTAGTAATGTCATGTCTTTGTGGGACATGTGTTTAGGTGTTCCAGAAGCATACATTGTGGATATTTGTGAGTTTCGTCCTTAAGCGAAATCTGTCCTGCAGGCTACTGGAACCTTTGTGCCGGTTTAAGGTCAGATGTGAGTGGCAGTCTAATTCCCTGGTTAGTGAGAGATAACCCAGGTATTTGTTGCATGTCCCCCTAGCTGCGGGGTCTGGGAAAGGCTGTGTAATGGACTCTGAGACCCATGTTTTGAGATCCCATCTTGTGCTGAGCCGGGCCATCTCTTGATCTCATGTTCCTGCATCGTGTTCCTTCCTTATCGGCAGCTGCAACGTCTCGCCACGTGGGCGCAGCCCGCGGTTTCCCCTCGTCTAACCTCTGCCGTCTTTTCTGTGCTGGGCTGTGGCTTTTTCGTCTGTTTCCTGAAAAGGGAGACGAGCGTTGTTTTTAGGGCCCTGTTTGTATAATCAACAGATATTTATATAATGAACAGATATTCATTGTCACCGAGTACCTGAGTGTGCTTCTGATGAATAAGCTGTTTATTAATCCAGTTAGGTCTCTCGCTGTGTTCTTAAATGGCTTTGGCCACTGTGCTGCACAGGCAACGCCGTAGCTAAACTGGTTATATTTACTAAAAGCAGAGCGACAGGCTTTCCGGAAAAATATTACGCCCCTCGTGCCACTGAGCCTGTTTAATGAGCCGTGCAGCTGCAGTATGGCACAAATCGTATTGCTGACAGTCGGTGTTCCTGAAAGCGGGAATTCGCAGTCTCTCACAGATGGCGGCTCACATCGACAGGAAACGCTGTGGTCTCAAATTCCTCTCCTCCCCTCTTGGTGTTTTGCTCCGAGGGTGTATCTACCCCAAGAAAAGAAGTTACTTGAATGCCTGAGTAGTTTCCATTTTGAGAGTTTTCTCCAGGAGGGCTGCGGTGGTCACCCCAGCCAAATGTCGTGCGGGTCTCTAATGAAACCACAGACAGCGACAGCTGGAGAAGCCTTATGTATCCTAGCGTGTAGCTGCTGAAGTTTTGTGGTTTGTGTAAGATGCATTGCATTCTGTTAGGCACAGTGTTTTTCTCAGGTTAAATATCTATCTTTAATTTTTGGACACTTTTTTAAATTGCTGAATTGAAGACTTTTAATTAATGATTTTGTTCTGATTGGTTACCTTTTTGTATTTTCTTTTAAAATTTGCTTGCATGGTTTGTTGTATGTCTGTTACCATTCTATAAATGACAAAAAGGACATTTGTTGACCTTGGATTTAAGTGCATTAAGTGGTGTACAGTCCCATTAAGCTGAACATGGCAGTTTATGATGAGATTTCATTAAAAACATTAGTAGCTAATACTAAAACAGTTTCTGGTAGATTCCCGACAGAAGGAGAAAAATAGTATCATTAACTGGGATGAATTTTGTTTCCTTGGCATCACGTGACCCAGACCTAACCCTAACCCTAACCCGTCTACCCTGCTGTGGAGTCTGACCTGAGTCTTTGCACCGCAGATTAACATGACAAACTGTTACTGAAGTTGGCCATTTATTTCAAACAAAGACGAAACAAAACTGAACAAGATGTCGAGGAGAGTCTGTTGCGTAGCTGAAACGACGTCGGCGCCTTTTCGTTCTGTGTCGCGCCGCGACACATGCATAGGAGGGACGTTCAAAAAGTTTCTGCGCTTTTTAAAAACTATTTATTTAAAAAAAAATTAAAATTACAGCAAGTACTCACTTTTCTACATAGTCATTTTCTTTTGCAATATTTTTCCTATCGTCATACCATCTTTTTAATGTCATCAGAAAATACTGTTTTTGGTAGCGCGCGTAGCTGCTGATGCACCGCGAATTTCACATCATCATCATTCTCACGGCCGTGGCTGTAGCGGGACGTCCGGAGCGCTCTGCATCCGTCATGCCAGAACAGCTATTCTCAGACATTTCAACCCACCTGTTGACTACTCTACGAGAGAGAACTTTATCCCCATACTGAGCAGACATGCGGAGGTGAATTTGTGCTCCCGGCACGCCTTCTGTCCGCAAAAAGCACATGACGGAACGCTGTTCCTCTTTGGTGCAATTTAGTTTGGCAGCCAACTCTTATACTAACCTGCATGACAATCTCATTTTAGCTAGTCTGCAGACTTCCCTCCCGTAGTTTCGTAAGGCTCCTCAGTGTGCTGGTTGTGCTGGGAGTGCCGCTTGACACAGGCTTCTCTACTGGAGCTGAGTCTCGTGTCTGACACATTTTGCTGTTATACCATTTCCCTATTGAGGTGTGTGTTGGCTCTGATTTATTATGGACGGCGGAGGTTGGAATTTGGTATAGCGCAATAGAGACGGAGTAGTGTCAAACAATAGACCTTTATCTGAAAAGTTTGTTGACAGCTGTTTACATGTCAGGGCCGTTATCCATGGAGGTGGGCCACCTTGAGTTATGGACATCCTGATGGAACATTAATAAAAAGAAGCACTTAAGATTAATTATAATTATCAGGTCTATACATGTAGTTAATTTGCATAAACGGCTGGTCTGTATGGTCCCACTGTCCTTTTCAGGACTGTGTCATACTTTTTGTAGTTCTACTGAATTGCCATGTTTTGTTAGTTTCCTTGGACAGAGATGCAACACATACTGTTCTGATAGTTCCCTTTTTTAACAACAATAACAGTTGTTTTGCTGGATGTTTGCAGGAGTTGAATATGTGCAACCTGTAATTTTACGTTGCAGTGTCAAGGTTATTCGGCACCAAGTTATGTGGCAGTACCCTTAATGGCCTGTGGGTGGCAGCAAAAGAATATGAATTCATGTTTCTGGGGGGGAAAAAAAAAAAAACTTGTCTATATCATGGATAACATATTTTGGCCATTCCAGGTAACTGTAACAGAATGCATAATTTCTCAGGCTTTACTAGTGAACTTGGTTAAGCTTTAGCTAGCTGTATCTGGAGAAATAATGGTGCTTCTTGGAGGTGTTTGAATTCGTAGCTCTTTGAAGTCCTAAGCTCGGTCTGACCTGGATAGTTTGCACCTAAACAGCAGAGTATACACTATACAAACAAAGGACTTGGCTCAGCACAAACAACTGATTTTGAAGAAGATTATCAATTGTATCCATCTGTCATGAAAATGGCCTCTTCAGAAGCGATTTCATATATGCAACTATGCAACCTAAAATTTGTAAACTCAGATCTGATAACATCTGGTCAGCGACAGACCATGTGTTTAAGATCTCACTGATGGATTAATGATTAATTCCTTTAAAAAAAAAATTAAAATTCTAAGAGTGCCTTTTCCACCCGCAGAAATAGAGATGTTTGCCTGTCACTTTCTTTATGTACAGAATGCCAGTAAATTCTGCGTTATGGCATTTAACCTTCTATATGAATAATTCACTGGCATTTTATTACCCGGCTGCCATTAGCATGCAGAACAGGGAGCTTTGTAACAGAAAAGGCTGAGTCAGTGTATTCTCAGGAGATTGAGACACAAATCCCACTATTATCCCCTATAAGTGGAGATGTTTCCACTCAGGCGAAATATTGCACTCATCACTGTGATGTGCTTTTTCTGGGACGCTATGCAGAGCCCCCCCCCCCCATTTCTTGTTAGGAGCAGATGCTCAGCACCATGGCCTGTGCCATTGCGTTGACGCCGCGACCCGTACCGAAGGAGAAGGTGGCTGAATCATCTCGAAAGCTCAGAGGTCCGTCACAGCCGTGGGAGTCCGTGTGAGGGTGCCTGCGTACGTGTCCCGCGCCAAGCCTCCCGCAGCTGATGCTTTGAACTGTGGCGCCCCCCCCCTTGAAACGCCACTAAAACCGCCTGCCCCGTCGCTATCGCACACCGCGCTTCCGCGCAAAATCCACATGATACCTCCAGTGTCCCTGTGCTGCAGACGCGGTCCGGCCCGCTGCTGACCCGTGCGGTTCGGCTGACGCCAAGTGAGCCGCCCGTCTGCGGCCGGATCGATGCCCCCGGCCTCGGCGCCGTACCCCGTCTGTGTGGGCTGAAGCTTCCTCCGGATCCTACCTCCATTGTCCCTCTTGATATTTCCGGGCTCAGAGGGACCCGTCGTCTGGCATTCGGCTGCAGCTCTATGCTCGCGATAGCATCAGCAGCGTCGCGGTCACCCATCTGTCTCTCTCTCATTTTCTCTTCTGTTTTTTCACCCCTGTGTAAAAGATGGGGAGATCCTTCCCTTTTATAAGCTTATTTTCTTAAATAGTAATATGTTTTTCTGTCGCTTTAGTTCACATAATAGATCGAATGTGGAATGCATTTATGGTTTGGGGGAAAAAAATGAATACAGCGTTCTGTGTCCTGAAAACCATGCTTTTCCTAATTACTACGTTCCTAGCCAAAATGGGCATATGCCAAGATGTCTGTTTTCCTTTCCTTATATTAACAGGGAATTATTAAAACATATGTTTGTTTTATTTTGCTTTATTATCCTGAACTGGTTTTTTGAAGTATTTAAGCATACAGCTGTCCCAAGGATCCTTGCAATTTTTATTTATTTTTTTCCCTCCCCCTTAACGTTGCCTGTGCAGAGCCTTTCTGGGTGGTGGCTGATGCAATCTCAATTGAGACCAAAGTTCTGCATTTTTATCTTTGTCATTGGCCTCAATGTCCAGCAGGTGGCGCTAAACAGAACAGAAGGCATTTAAAATGTAATAGCCGTATAAGTAGATTACTAGGTACGGAAATCAAATGTCCATTTTCCCCCCACAGATAAGAGTAAATGTTTCTTTGTTTGCTTCGGTTATTCATTTTTAAAGGATAAATGGGGTCGGTGCTGTTCATTCTATCATAAGAACTGATGTAGTGTTTATGGTCTTTAACCGTCTTGGAGCGTTATGATGAAGGTGTTAATCTATATGCCCTTCTCAGATGTAGACAGTATGAACCTTGCAGTTGCAATGATAGATGGGCAGCTCCCTTAAAGACTCTTTGGGGGAAGAGTGGTTGAAACCACACAGCTGAATTATTTTCGGGTCTAAGCTCCCCTAAGTACCTGGAATGGGCTCCCGACAGAAGAAAAAAACATTCTCTTTGTGTTCAAAGTTCACACCAGGCCATCTGGTGTTCTCCACATGGAGCTGAATTATTCACATGGAACATTATAAATCGCCACTTTCCCTGCATCTACTCTGGAGAGTGGAGATGGTCCTTATTCTGAGTCCTGGCTTGAGGAACATTAGCCTAGGAAAAGGGAGGAAGGTTTACCTGTATTCCTTTTACTCCGTTGGTGCAAAGCAAGTCAGATGAGTAATGCTGCCCTCATGTCTGACCCTGTCTGTTAGCTGCAGACCTGGTCCGGGAGGATTATTTCCATAGAGATTGACAGCTACTCAAAAACTCAAACAAAAGTACAGTCCAAACTCATAAATATGGTGATGTATGTTCGGTAAGCAAGGATTGGGGATAAAGACAACCAATATGGACCATAGTTTAATTTTAGGGTTTTCTAGAGTCTTGTGGTGGCCTGACTGTGCGTCATGTTTGAATGATTAGATGACCTCAACCTAGGGTGATGGTGAGCGAGATGGGACTGATCTGGTAGCACGGCACGTGAAAATGGGACCTGAATAATAGCGTGAAATCCGATGGGTCAGGCGACACAGACATCGGCAATGTTTGCAGCAGCGGCTGCTGGAGGGCTGTATGTAGACGCCGACTTCCATGGACGTGCGTGGGTTTCCGTAGCGGGTCTGAGCAGGTGTGTTTTGAATGCGAGGGCGAGCGTCCACGCCCAAACCTGTGAAACGCTTTCACACATTTACACCTGAAGCCCCCTAAGCGACGCAACTTCATGCAAAATCTCAATGTTTACGTTCAATATTTACGTCCAGAGCTGGCTTCCTCTGGGACACATTTGTGGCGATGTTTTTAATTATGGCTCTTCCCTGTGTAAAAGTGCTGCGTGCGAAGGATCCATCCGGTGACTTCGTTAGAGATGAAAGCTTCGCGTCTCTGCCTCACATGTGCCTTTTCCGAAATCATTGCCGAAATCTCAATGATCAGCCGCTAATAATTCCGGCACATTTGGAAAAGGCCTGCCAGATGACTCTGTTGAAACGGGGATTAGCCTTTTTAACTCTTTACCATCCTTAACTGAGTATGAGCCCATGCTGCACTATTTTAGTCATATATCTATAGTTTCTTTAGTTTACATTTCATTTTACATTTTTAAGGTGCCTGCAAACTTTCTGTGCACTTGTGAAAACCAGCTTGCCCATTTTCAGTGGCAGAACATGGCAGGGGGGGGGTTTCCCTCCTTTTTGTCTTTATTAATGTTCCCCAGTCCCTGCCCTGATTAGCAGCAGTGCTTTTGATCGTGTTTCTTTGCCGTCCCTGTGATTTGTAAGCTGTTTAACGTGAGTGAAGTAATTAAATGACTAGACCGCGGAGGAGAAGAGAGTGGGTGCCGTGGCGATCATTAGCAGCGAATTACCTCTGTGTACACTTGAAGACTCTGAAGACTTTGAGTCCGCCCGCCTAGAAGGAAGCGGATCCCCTCTAAGCATTGATTAACAGAGGCTTGTTCCTCCTGTGAAATCACTTAATGGGTGTTTTTAGGGTGCTTTCAGTGTTAATGGGATAGGCTAACCTCAAAGGGAATGACGAGGAATCACTTAAATGAGCTCGCCTCCTGTTAAACGTAAAATTCTCCTAGCAGCAAATCTCGTCTTATTGCGGTAGCTAAATTTATGCTTCCGCTCCTGTCTACTCAGACCGTCATTTTTTTGAACAGACGTCCCCCCGAGGCACTTCACACCTAGAGACAAAATGAAATTTAATTTTCAAAATGGAAATATTTGTGGCACTTTTGCATGTAATGATGTACCGTAATGAGTGTTAAAACTGCCTGTTCTGTTTCCCGCCGATGACAGAAGGGCCATAAACGGAATAATTACCGTCAACGTATAAACAAAATAATTGCTATCGACGTACAGGCATCTCACTGAGCTTCAGAATCTAACTGTCTGCAGTTGATGGCAAGGTCTTGGGCTACTGGTGTTTCAGCTATAAAGGAAAAAAAAAACTATTCAAATATAAAATACCCTGCTTCACATTACAGACCAAGCTACCTTTGAGTATCTGCGATCCCTTTTGAATAAAGGAAGGTGCCAGGTGGCAATTCTGAAGAAGTTTGTCTCTGTTTTCCTTCAGTAGAGGGGCACATCCACCCTTCAGATGTCATGGCTAATATGACAGCCTGTATATGTAGTCTTATAAAATGTGTATAAAAGATGGGTGTTTTCCCTCTCACCTACATCCCCTCGAAGGAGCTGTTCCTTGTGCACAGCATTTGAAAACTCTCCCAGGGCAGGGTCTTCTGTTATTGGCTGAAAGGTGAGGCATCTAGTTGTTCTTTCTGGGTGGTATGTAGCAATCCTTAAACTCCTTGTCTATTTCAAATAGCTCTAGGGGCCCTTGCTTGCCTGCTACATATAAACAACCTCAGTATTCACATATTGTCCTGGTAGATAGATGTAGCAGGTGTGTTGACGGTCTCTATTTCATGTGCATAATGGTAGCTACGGTGCCAAGGCTTCCTTAGGTTACCTCTCGCTCAGAAGCAGCGTTTGCGGGCTTTATGTGAAGCAATGCCTTTCTTTTGCCGTCTTCTGAAAAGGCAGCGAAATCTCGTAACTGTATTTTCCCTCAGCTATGTGGCTTTTGTTTTTACTAACACTCCAACAATATTCTCCCATATTCAGAGAATGTGAACCTTCCCAATACTTAAAAAGATCTTTAAGTACCAGTATGGTACAGCTAATGGGTATGATCTCAGAAGGTCAGGTATTACACTGTAAATCAATAAAAAGATACTAGAAACAAGCAATTTGAAATGATTTTTTCAGATGCAGAAATTTGACTGAAGGTCCAAGTACATGTCATTTTAGTAATCCACTATTAAAAGGTATATCCGGTTGTATTAGTATAATGGTAAAGGAAGTGTATATTTCTAGTGTTAAACTAGCGAAAAATATTTGTCTTTAAAATATGGTTTCTTAAGATGTCATTCTAAAACTTGGCCTGCACACAAGAGAATGTTCTGGAGTCTTGTATTATTACACAGTTTGTACCTCTTTGTGGCGTCTGGTTAGCACTTCTATAAGACAAGGAGAATACTAATGGAAACATTAGTCAGATGACCGTGCCGATTATTTTTAGGCTCTGGCATTTAAAGTTGGAACACTTGGTTCCGCTTGTCTGTCAATGAGTCACCAGAAGAGAGGTTGGCCCCCCTGCGAGGCTGCAGGCACCGCATTACCGGAGTAAAGCGGCTGCCACCAGATGGGGGATCCTCTTCTATACGCACCTCGCATGGCCAATCCTAAGCCGTGTCTGTTCGGCGATATGGAGCGTAGCGTTGTTGTGTGTTTCTTCCTCACACCCTATCTGGAATGTTCCAGCAGGCGCTCGTCGACCTACTTCACAGGCTTTCGTAGGTTAACCACAATTAGTTTTATCACTTAAAAGCATATCATCTAAACCAAGCGAAACCAATTTCTAATCGCTGCCCCCCCCTCCCCCCTCCTTTACCCTTGGAGGTCATACTGTATTTTTTTGTAATTATGATCAGTGATGTGGCTTACGCTGTGACAGCAGAATACAGTGTGGGCTTATACAGAGTAGCATGTTTTGCATTGATATATGTAGCCTCTCCTTCGTGATGATCAAGTAAATTTGAGCTTCATTCACCCTCAGGCCGCTTCCTCTCAGCACTGCCATCAATTTTTTATTTTTTTTTATTTTTTTGCACCTAACGCAGTCATAGAGCATTGAAAGAAAACGGCCAAAGCGACGCACCTATGAAAGCCTGCGAAATGGGTCGACGTAATAGTTTCGTTATTACTGCATTTTTGCTCCTGTCGGAAATTCCTAAACGTTGGACGCCTGGTGTCGGTTCCCGGTTGGGCGTAGTTTGTCCGGTAGCCTGGCTACGTTCAGGTCAGCTGTCTGTACTGCGAGAACATTTCCGGTTTCCGGGCAGCAGTGAAATGCGTTCCTGGTGGAGCGGGAAAATAGGAATGCTCAGTGTTCAGGTTCCCTGCAGTGGTTTTAAAATTCAGGATCGGGTAGCTTAATATATATAATATTTATTTTATCATGGTGTTTCACGCTAAGTGTAATCCTGACATAATTATTCAGACGGTAATGATAGAAATCAGCACACAATACCCGAAGGGCACTTCTCGTAATTCATGCTTTTAATAATAATTTGCAACATTATAATTTGTCGTTCGCGTGATGAATGAAGTCAAATAAACTACTAATGTTATTCCCTTATACATGACTGATTGTTTTATCGCCCTTCTTTAGTGCTAACTAGGCCCGGAGGCCTATTTTATTCCTCCACTGTGCCAGATGGTAAATATTCCTTCTTTATTTCCTAAATATTAGTAAGAAGCTCGATCACTCAAACGGCATTTCTCGTGCAGCGGCGGTGCTGTCCTGCCGACGAAGACTCGTACTCGTACTCCAGAGTGAGCCGTTTCATTGGTTTCGGTTAATGGTGCCCTAACAAAAGCCATGTTGGAAGGGAATATTCTGGATCTAATTAAGTGAGATTGTTGTGGTTTAGAAGTTGGCCTAAATAGATACACAAGACATGGCTTCTTTCAATACCTGTCTCCGTCTTTTTTTTATCTTTTTATCCGCCCCGTGTCCAGCGTTTTGCACAACATTTCTCTTAGGTATTAACCGAATTAAGCTTTTAAAGCCGTTTTCTTTAAACTGTCTAGAGCAGCGGCATCAGACGTGAGGTTAACAAAATAATTCTCAAGTACTGGCTTGAAAGAAATGTTTCAACTTCAGATTTAAGTTACTTTTTTTCCATCTTGATTTAATACAGGCTGTTTAACTGCAAACACATGTTGAGGAATGCACTCTTGGCTTTTGTCAATGTGACATTTAAATTCCAGTAAGATTTGTGGTACATTATTTCCAGAAGAATCGTCAAATGTATACTGAAGGATTTTCTTTTTCTTTCATGAGTTTATTGCTGATGAATTTAACCAGATCTTCATAAATGGAAAATTAAAAATTTTTACTCCTCTGGACACCTTTCTTCAAGTAAACTGCTTAAAATACCCTATTGTGCAGGGTTTTTTAGATGATGGATATATTCTTGGCTGGCTGAAATTGTTTATTTGATATATTTAATTATAAATGGTTTGCGCACCACTGAGTGAGTTTGTAGTGCTTGTTCATATGTCTTAATCAGAAACCAACTGCAGATGAAGTAACACGTTAATGTTTTAACAGCTTTGCAGAACTCGGAAATCTTAACCATATTGATTTTCCATCCATCTACCAGCTGGGGGATGAGTGGCTTGGAGCCTGTCTCAGGTAGCGTAGGGCACAAAGCGAAGCAGCACCCTTCATGGGTTAGCAGCACGTGACAGGTGACATACCTGCACATGCAATCACATGCTACATGCGTATAGACGCCGTTCACTGCTACAGCTTTGCATGTGCACTTTTCAAATGCCCCCCCCCTCCTTACCTGGTGTCATGCGTCATGCCACCTGCTTTTTTCTGTTTTGAAGTCAAATCAGGAGTGTAGCTGAGTCACCTGACCCCCTCAGTGAAGGAGCGCGTTCACTTGACGGCGGGAAACATTATGATTTTTGGCCACCCTGGGAATAGGCCGGGCCATTGTCTGCCTTGAATGGGGGGAAAATTGCCCGGGATTGTGTGTCAGAGTGTAATTGAGAGAGTGTGAAGGAGACAGTCTGTGTGTGGTTTCCCCAAAGCACACTCGCAGGCGTTGTGGTAAAAGCTTGGTGAGCAACTAGGTGTCTACGGAAGTCAGCACGCCGTTCCCACGCTCTTAAACCCGCCCGGCCCTCCTGTACCCCCCGAAACTGGCAGCTCCCCCTACCCCAAACCCCTGTCATACGAGGGACCCTGTCGTAGTGTGATGGTTTTTAGTGGACAATGTGGCATTGCTCGCGGTCAGGGGAGACTGTGTCAGATGGCGGACCCTCGTAAGGCCTCTAATTTGTTCTACAGAGGCACGTGCTAAATGCGAAATTAGCATGACCTCACAAATTGCTTTCTAAAGTCATAAGACAAACTTCTGGGGAGGTTCGCTTTAAATAAAACGGAGAGCTGCCATCAGCCTGTTTATAGCCTCATAAAAAGTTTGTCTTCTAGCCTTTTGTTACTTAAGCTGGCCTGGATTTCTTGGTTACTCCCGTCTTCCTGTCTGCCCATTAGTCGTACATCTATGATAGGTCAGGGTAACATATCTGGTAACAGTATAATACTCCTCTTCTAGATGGGCAAATACTTTCTAATTTTACCACCCCGGTTTAAATGGCAGTTTCCGTATCACATGACTTTTCGCCCACAGTAGAAATACCTGGCGCCATCTCTTCAGGTACGTCTTTAAGCCGCTCTAACAGAAGTCCGGAAAGGTTTTACGAGCGTCTCCCTTTCGGACCGTTCCACGCGAGTTAAGACTGATAAAAAGGAGAATGTTCCCCCCTGGGGTCAGACGTAAAGGGAACTGAAGAGAGAACCATTTGAAGGCTGAGAGGGTTAAAACACCTTTACAGTCACCTTAAAAACATTGAGGTCAGGGGCTTGTATCTGTAACGCACACACAGATTTCAGTACCTACAGCACTGCTGAGATTTAAATTATGCATCTATTTACAGTCATTACTCTAATCGTTCATTATTTTAAATGCGTTAGCTACTCTGGTTCTTAATTGTATGTATTTCAGTAGGAATCATTTGGAGCCTAATTGTTAGTATGTCTCTCCTTGTGTGTGTGTGTCTGTGTGTTTGGGTTATGTGTATATTATTGTGGGGATATTTGTAATTTAAAAACTCTTATTTTGATGTTGTGGGGACAATTATAGGTCCATTCAAGGGCATATTCTGTAACTAAAAATCTTTGACAGCAATCAAAAATCTAAAAATGGCTATTATTATTATTATTTTTTTTAATGTTGTTTGGTTACTTCCAGTTATGGTTAGGGCTGTGTAGGGGTTAAGGTTGTCAGTGTCAGGATTAGGGATTATGCCTATAGAAATGAATGGATGATCCCCACATGAATACAATGAATACATGTATACATATGAATGCAAACATGCGTGCGTGTTCATAGCTACCCCTGCTGGAATTTCTGGTGTTACAGACGTGCCGAGTTGCACAGCGACAGGTGTATGTTTGGACATAAACTTGCCTGAATGCACGCCTTTTGGATAACCTGTTCAGGGGCCCATCTTACTGCAGTGTGCGACTCGTAACTCCCGTCGCATCCCGCGATCTGACCTCAGCTTCCTGTTTGCAAACATGATAGTCATGCACGACCCGCCATCCGCTAGGTGTTGCTTTCCTGTCACCCTTGACATTCACTAACACTTTTAAAACGTGTCATTTTTATTTCTTTATTTCTTTATTTTTATTTTTTTTTTCTAGGTTTGAGGAAATAGTCAAGAAGAATACAGTAGAGTACCATGCTGGGGGCTCCACCCAAAATTCAGTCAAAATTGCCCAGGTTTGTTCTTCTTGTTTTCTTTCATTAATAATAATAATCCTGTCTCTTTTTAATGTGTAGGTTTGAATGATCAAGTTTTAAATTTTTTTTCCCCCTTTTTTTTTGTTTAAATGTTTCAGGATTGAATGACCGGGTTTGGAAGAAAAATGCAAATATTTGAAATATTTTCGTTACCATTTTAAATGACCCGAATGTGGAATATCGTCACCATGTTTGAGGATACCTTCCCCGGCCACTCGCCATGTGGATCCGGCACGCATCCATTATGTATGAACTGTTAGGATTCGACCCCCCCTGTTATGTGTGGCAGTATTTAGCTAATTGACAGTGCTGTGCTAGCAGAGCCGCTGCTGGCTTCCTGTGCGCAGCAGTGCGACTACAGGAACGCGAAGGCCTCGGGCGATCCAGCATCCCTACACCCTGGAGAGCGCAGGCAGCAGCCTTTTCAAAGAGATACAGACATATGTGCACGCTGTAAATAGTCTTTAATTTTGAAGACCAGGGGCATTTACATAAATTCCCTCTCTAAAGACCCCCTCATCTTTTTTTAAATGTAGGACATTAACTGCTAGTTTGCCTTGGATATGGGTTTTGGGGTGATGCCAACAAAAAAAAAATAACGAAAATATTTCGGCTAGTTTTAAATGGTAGCCGCCGGTGCAGTGCCTGAGGAAGGAGTGAAGCCGCGGTCCGCGGAGGGGGCCGGCATTTGGACCCTAGAGCACCCTGTACTTTTAGCCCTGGGCATCCTCAACACGCGTCACGTTAGCATTCGTTCGGCCACCCACAGGTTTTAATCAATGCAAGTCACGCGTTTCGCAAATAAAATAATGAATTTTGAGTATAGCGCTTGCTTGAACATGGCAGGCTCGTTCTCTGTGCTACATGAGTCGATTATACACTTCAGATCCTAAAGCCAAACTTCCGCGGAGATATATTTTCACATTGTTACAGTTGGTTTGAGCTCTGAATCCAGTATGTAGGTTTTTAGTTAAAGCGTCGACCTTAAAAAGGGATTTCCAGTGTTTTATTTAAACCGACTTTGAGGAAAATGCCGTGGAGCTTATTTTAACTCCCTGGTGAAATCTTAGACACACTGAGTCTTCTGCTGCTCTGTACACTTAACCTAGATTGAGGAAGTATCTGTATCTCACTCTGCAGCCAGCAATCACAAAAGGTGTACAGATTTTGTGCTTAGACACTGAAAACCAGATGCTCTGAAACCCAGCATTTGAGCTGTAGGCCTGGGCTGCATCACACCAGACAGGTTCAAGACCAGGATGCCAGTCTAGCCCAACATCAAGGCTACTATTACATCAAGTATCAACTGAATTTAGTATCAGATTTGCTATTTAATATTTAAACCTTAGGAATGTTACTTCAGAGTCCTTAACCACTAATGTCTGCTGTGCTGCAATTTTTTCGTACAATATTTTGCCAATTAGTAATAATGGTAAATTAAGAGAAACTGAATTAATCATTAAAATATTGTAATTCAAAGTACAAAACAGAGAACAAGTATTTGGTGTGGTTCTTGCACATGAAAATATGAATACATAAAATAATGACAAAATGCTACAACTATAGCATTCACGAATTTGAACAAGAGGCTCTTATGGTTTCAGCTAAATTCCATAAATGCGAGGCAGGTTTGTTGGTGTTAAAGAATAATATTTCCCCAGTGAGTAGAGATTTTCTTTTCATAAATTTACCTTTGTATTATGTAGTAGCAAAGCCATTCTGTCGGCCATTTCCAGCGCTCACTCACCCCATTAGGGTGGTGCTGTTCATGGCTTTTAGTCCCCACCTTAAGAGGACCTTTCAGTAGAAAATGTATTTCTATATGCTTTGTGTTATAATTGCATTGTATTGTATTGAATGGTGTAAATGACAGAGATTTCCTGTATATAGCTTCACAGGAGTCAGGGACTTTCCCCTGTTATGAAAGCCTAATGTAAAAAATGTGATCGTAATGACTGCAGTCTGACTG
Source organism: Petrocephalus zakoni (assembly GCA_026774425.1). NCBI lineage: Eukaryota > Metazoa > Chordata > Actinopteri > Osteoglossiformes > Mormyridae > Petrocephalus > Petrocephalus zakoni. The sequence goes on from JAODKN010000042.1 coordinate 7,256,745, forward strand.
CTCATCAGACGCAAAATGCACGAGACACCTACATATTCGCACAGGTCAGTGATCCGCGAGTTTCAGAGGCAGCTCTACGAAATCAGGGCAGCTCGCTTGAGATGCCGAACGTGTGCGTTTCATTTGCAGGTTACGGAGTGTCATTTGCAAGCGAAACGTCTCGTACGCAAAGCAAGCAAAACCCAGATGCAGCGCAGCCGTCGTACTGGCTAAAAGTTTAAAATCTCAAGGGATCGCTAGGCTGAGCTGCGTCGCAGTAGCTATTGTGCCAGTTAATTAAAACATCGTCAGTGAGAACTGGAAAAGGAAGTATAGATAACACTAGCTTAGCTTTTACAGATTTGGAATAATTAGGCAGCACTTTGATGCAAAAGCAGCAATTTGCCACATGGTTGATTTGCAGAAGATGTTGTAATGAAATTCCATAGTTGGCTTTATGTCATTAGTTTATTTTGATTTGAAATGCAAATATTCCCCTTGATTGGCAGTCGGATCTCTTCCTTCTGACTGCCAGCGACTGATTGACCTCCTCCGTCTCGTCGCTTTCGAGGATGAAGTTTGTTTTATAAACAAGTTGTGACTTTGAGGCGGAGAAACCACAAGAGATGGAAAGATTGGGAGACACGGCAACGGGGGAGGAATTTCCTGACAATATGATTTAATTTCAGCTAAGGAATGGCTTGGGCCTGTGCAAGTGGCTACAGGCTAAGGATGATTTTCCTCGTTGAAAATACGAGCACAGCTCAAATTGTGCATCAGAGGGCTGCTATGATGACCGCGTCCCCAAAACGGTTCCACACATTGCTTTCTATATGTGGTGCAATGGGATTTTTCATATCATATACTTTGAAAACCTGACAGAGCAAATAAACTATTTACACTACTCAACCCCCCCATCCCTGTTTACTCTTGCTGTTCTAGTTGTCACCTACCATTTGAGCTTCGGTGGAGACTAGATCTTTAGATCTTCAGGGGCTCCTCTTGTGTGAATGGTTCCTCGCCTGATTCAGAGGGAGGGCTTATCCTATCGCGTATGTCCCGTGCATCTCCACGTAGAGCATTCGCATTTCAGCGCCGCATAGCAACGCTTAGTATCTGATCTGGCACTTGGGACCGTGACGTTCGCGTTCTGCGTTTATCGCTGGTTACATCTCGTGGTTGCAGTCAGTCTCTGTTAGTAGAAAAATGTCACAGCTTAATTTTCTGCTAACTAGAGAAAAAAAAGGAGTAACACTGTGGGCAGGTTTCAGTATTTGTGCTGGCTGGAGGTCATATGTGATGAAGGGTTAGTGTTAGCGACTGCTACCCTTGCCTCCCTCACTGGATTGATAAATATCAGCAAAGTCTAATTTCTGTACATTTTCAGAGAAGACGAATATTTTTATTGTCATAGTGTTTTGGTGTACAGGCCACCAACTCTACAAAACAGAATAAATATGTATAAATGTATAGACGAAGAGTATTATTTTATTTTTTTATTTTATGCCCACAACATTGTAATATTTCAAATCTATGCACCAGGCTTCAGACACGACCCCGCACTTTTTGCATAGTGATTTTGGGGTGTATCATACGCAAAAATGCACTCCTAATTAAACTGTCGGGGAAAATAGAAGGGAAACGGGTCTATATTCGCAAAGCAGAATGCAAAAACACTCCGGATTGCGCTAGAGAAGTGCGTGAAGATCTCTGTAACTTTGAGAGAGGATAGTTTTTGTTTGAAACTTCGGCCATGATGCCTTTCTTCGTTTTTCCTCGAGCATTCCTGGGCCTTTGCTTCCTGCACAGAGTCTATTAGAGAAGTGCAGAGGGGCCCAGTGTCGCGCTCCAGCTCCTTTATTGGAAACACATGTGCGCAGCGATGTTGTTGAACATTCTGTAGAAAATCTGCTTTTACATGCGAAGGACTTCCCCGGCTCGTATTCACATGGAAACTCAAACAGAGCTGGATGGCTTGTTGTAGGCACCAGCGTATTCCTCAGGGCATTAATGTCCCATGACCTCATGTTTGACTTCACAGTTCTTTCTTTTAAACAAAAAAAAGATCTCTCCCTCTTACTTCCATTTGTTGAATAGTTTTAAATCAGGACCCCCCCCCCTCCCCAAGCCTGCTACCACTTAGTAAAGATGAGGGATAGTAATACTTTGTTTCCCAAAAAAAAATGCCCAAAATCTTTTTTTTGAGGGGGTTGGGGTTTAGTTTAAACTTTACTTCTACGTAGGATTATGTTATTTATATAATGCTTTAAGTTCCCAAGAAGTTTCTGAATAACTAATTTTTGGTGTGTTTTCGGTAACTGTGCAAGCCAAGTGAAACCAAAAGCCCCAGCAGTGATCTTATCATCGCGCTGTTACCAGGTAAAATCTCAGAAGTGACTATCAGCGTGGTTTATAGTCAGATTTATATACAGGGATCTTTCAAACAAATCATGCAGGATAAATGTGAATGAATGCACTTGTAACTGCAAGCATACTAATTAGCAATTAAAAGCTGTAGATCTGGGTGTCGTGAGATTTCTGAGCAGCGAGGAATCTGGAGGAAAGCGCTGTCATTAAGGCGAGTGACTCATTTGTTTTAGAAAGGTTAATTGAACTCTGCCATTAAACCCACAGCCTGTTTTCAAAAGGCTGCTGGTGCCAAAGCTTTTTACTTGAGCTGAAGCAGGAAGGGGTCACAGACAATTTAAACTCTGAAAGAATGTGCAAATACTCTCCTATTCCCTTGTACGACTTAAAAGTCTTGATGTGTCGTTTGCCAGGCACAGTAGTAGTAATTATTTATTTCTACCTTTTTTTTGTTGTTTTTCTTCGCCCAATAACGTTGCGTCTCTTCGTGTGGGCGTCATTATGATCCCTCTGCAAGGCAGCTGTGTGCTCATATCGCATGATTACTGGTATCACATGATTACTGGTAACATACCACAGGATGAGCCGTAGGCCTCTGGATGCCCAAAATAAGCAATCAACCACTTGTGTCTCCCCATATTACGTGTCATGAGTCGCAGTGCGGGAATGCAGCTAATTACCGCCGCGCAAAGGTCACTGTGGTTGACAGCGAATTCTGTGCTACTGAGACACCTTCGTGTGATGTTGGTGGGATCCTTGCAAGATTAGATGACCTTGGATAGTGATAGGGCTGGACTTTACCTTTCATGTGGCCAGATCCACTAAATAAAATTGTACATGGATATGTTGTCATTTACATGCCTTTGCTTATCAGCATTATTTTCTCTTCCACCAATTGCATGTCTTGCAGTTTCAGTGTAGTAGAAATAATAATAATAATAATGTAAATAACATGGTAATGAAATTCTCAAAAACTTTTCTTTGTTGTAAAGCTAACTAGTGTTTGATGTACTATTTGTCTAGAAATACAGAGGTAACATGACTTCAGTCATCCTTTTTAATATCAGTTATCTTCAAACCTCAAATCTAGGTTTAAAAAAAAAAATGGCATTCCTCATGGGTAATGCTGTATTGCATTTTCTTTTTAATTTTGCTGTGACCCAAATCCATCTTTGATCCCAAAGCTTTTCTGAACTTTTTGCGCCGTGTTTGTCTTTAGTTTTCTCTTGCGCTTCCTAATTTGAGATCCTTATCTCGTCTGTAGTCTCAACTGGCGAAGTTGCAGTGTGCAGTGCGCAGTGGGACCGTGTCCCCGCTAATTTGTTGACTTCCTGGGTCCACATCCAGTGGCGATTTTCATATTCCGACGACAGATTTCATTAATGCTATGGCGTGATGCAATGCGAGCAAAAGTGAAATTTCAACACGCATTTCTTGGCGATTTGAACTCAAATGTCTGATTTGAAACTCATGAAGCTAAAATGTTTAAAACTGAAGAATTAAAATGAGGATGTATGCGTTTTAAACCCATATGTAGTAGTCTCAAGCTGGGAATGATTTGTCCCATATTATTTTTCCTTCTGTTAGACAGGAATAATTCTGAATAATATGCATGATTTTATACAAGAGATGGAATGTGCAGATCATCTGCTCTGCTCTTTACCTGAATTTTGTTGTTGCCTGGATACAGTTTTAATATGCAGTTCAGGTAGGGCCAGACACTGATTGGTATTAAGAGGTAGAGCTCAGGTAGATTTGCTTAAGGCATAATGGCTGCTATTGTCCTTCTGTTATTTATGCAGTTCACTGCCAGTGTTGGTGATGTTGTGATATTTAACGCACATTTTGAACTGTTAAGATATATTTAGAGAGAAGTCTCAACTAGCACAGCTTGATCAGATAATGCTTGGTAAATGAATCCCTTTAGCCCCAGTGTTTGGATAATGATGTTCTGGTTCACAGTTACTCACCGCTGCCTGGTGTGGAGCTACTTTTACACACTTTTTAGTGCAGTGCCCTTTAATTCTTTTCTTCCTGTGCATTTTCCACTTCATTTAGCACTTGTTTTTCATCATTAGATGAACAGTTACGTTGCCACGGGCAGTCTGTTGTCTCGGTGGGTAGCACTGTAACCTCACACCCCCAGGGTTGCGGGTTCGATTCCTGGCTATGGAGCTTGCATTCCTTCCCTGTGTTTGCACAGCTTTCGTCCAGGTACTCCGGTTTCCTCCCACGGTCCAAAAATTGCACACTTAGGTGAATTGGCAACTTTAAATGGTCCCTAGAGTGTTATGTGGGTGTGTATGCCCTATGATGGACTGGCATCCCACCCAAGGTATAGCCCAGCCTTGTGCCCACTGCATTCCCAGAGACTCTCTCTCTCTCTCTCTCTCTCTCTCTCTCCTGGATAAGCCATATGGAAGATGGATGAATATTCTTTTATACTTAACAAAAAAATGAGACAATTTACAGAAACTTCGAACAAAACAAATCATCTAAATGGTCTTTTAGGAACCAGAGAAAAGAAGGTGTCCCTGAAGATCTGAAGATGTAGTTCGGTGGATGTACATAATTATTGCCTTTTAATATACTTTTTTCCTATTCATACATTTTATTATAATTTATCTTTCTGAAAGAGGTAGTGCATCTTTTTTTCCCTTTGCTTTTTCCCTGAACTAGTCTCAGCAGTATTTAATCAATATTTAGAGATATTATTCACTCCCCCCCCACCCCAGTGCACCTTTCATGGCTCAAACAAATGGACTTGGAACAGTAATGTCGTCAAATGAAATATTTACATGCATTACAGACTGGCAGTGTAGAAGTAGGAGGGTCATTCTTCCATATGAAAGAACAGTTTTTAAAAAATCAGTGGAAAAGGTTACCTCACAAGTGCCACCGAAGTAAACCTGTCGAGGAACTGTCCGTTTGTCCCCAAAGTAAGTGCCACCATTACATTCAGGCAAGAAGGGTCTGAAAACATAACGATTATCTAATACACAGCCGTTTTTGGACATTTTTGTTGTCCAGGTACCATTAGAATCAGAACTTTTTTGTCATTGTACAGAGTACAACTTAATTAAAAGCTTCACCTTCTGGTGCAAGACCACATACATACAAACATACACATCACATACATTTTAAGAGGTCCGTAAAGTGCATATTGCATTTTCATTAAGTAGAGTTAAATTTAAGTAAAAATTGTACCTTAATGCATAGGTTTGACAGCACAATACAAAGACTTGATATGGCTTTAACAAAACTGTAGGAAACCTGAAATGTGAATTTAAACATTCTAGTTGATAAGGAGAAACGTCTCCATCAATGAGCAGGCTTCATAGCGTTAGGGGTACACATTTAAATATTAATCTGTCTGATCTGTCTGAAATGCTGATTTGCACTATATGGACAAAAGTGTTGAGACACCTGTTAATCATTGAATTCAGGTGTCTCATTCAGAGCCATTGCCGCAGGGGTATAAAATCAATCACCTAGCCTTGCAGTTAGGTTTGCAAACATTTGTGAAAGAATGGATTGTTCTGAAGAGCTCAGTGAGTTCAAGTGTGGTACTGTCATGGTATGCCACCATTTCACTAAGTCAGTAAGTAAGTTTCTTTCCTGCAAGATATTTCACGGTCAACTTTCTAAGTTGTATTATTGCAAAATATCAGACCATGTAAAGTAACAGATCAGATTCCCTGATCTGAAGGCCCTTTTTCTGTTCCAGCATGACTGTGCCCCAATGCACAAAACAAGGTCCATAAAGACACGGTTGGGTGAGTCTGGTGTGGAAGAACTTGACTGGCCCACACAGAGTCCTGACCTCAACCCCATCAAACACCTTTGGGATGAACTAAAATGGCAATTGCAAGCCAGGCCTTCATGTCCAACTTCAGTGCCTGATCTCTTAAATGCTCCTTTGGATGAATGGGCAAAACGTCCCACGGACACATTCCAAGCCATTCCAGAAGAGTGACAGCTGTTATAGCTGCAAAGGGGAGACCAACTCCATATTGGTGCCTGTTGATTTAGAATGGGATGTCATAAAAGTTCCTGTAGGTGTAATAGCCAGGCGTTCCAATACTTTTGTCTATATGGTGTATATATCTGAAATTACAATAAATAGTTTGATAACAGCATTTTACCAAGATCATTCAGCTGAGTATTCATAACAGATTGAGACCTTTGTGTTATTTGCTATACTATAACGATATTGTCATTGAATTGGATTAGTATGGTGTTAATTAGCATCTGAATTAATTATGGAGATTATTTATTTCTTTTGTGAATGTGGCTTAAAAATGGCCTACCTCGTATGATTATTATGAGAGACCAGGGTTGAATTGGGGAGTGGCATAGCCACCTGACATGCTTGTGGGTATGAATGTATGTATTTGTGCATATACAGGATTTGCGTGAGTCCCCTTTGGGTCTTCCAGTTAGCTTTGTTACTTATGGGGTAAGATCCATGTGATCGGTTGGTCACTGGTTCACATCCCAGGATCGGTTGGTCACTGATTCACATCCCAGGATCGGTTGGTCACTGGTTCACATCCCTGGATCGGTTGGTCACTGGTTCACATCCCAGGATCGGTTGGTCACTGGTTCACATCCCAGGGTCGGCACAGTCATTTCTCCATTCGCCCCTTCAGTAAGGCTCTTGACCTCCAATATTCCCATAAACTCAAACGGAAATGAAAATTAATAATTTGATTAATTAAAAAAATTATTCATTAACATTATTCGTTAAAATTGAAAACTATATTTACCCAAAAAAGTGCCTCTTTAAACTTCAGAAACAGTATTGCCATACCGCCAACATCTTTTTATCGTGTTTAACCACACTATCTCCTCATTTATTTATTTATACAGATTACTAAGTTTTGGGCATCACAATCTACATCGCATTAATATTTTACGCAAACTACTGATCGGTTTATCCAATTGTAGGAGTAAGTAACGTCCATATAGTGCCGAAAATCTGGTGTCCGTTATCTAAAGCCTGACAGTGATATACTGTATGTTGTCACAATCAAATTAACTTAAATGAGTCTGTTTGATTCACTGGAGGAAAATTAGTCATTTAGATTAATCAAACCATCTGTAAAATAGTAGTTAGCGGCAGCCCTAATAGCATTGCGTGGCTATGTCATCATAAGACGTTTTTCTCACATTTATATTACTAAATATACACTGGTGTTATAGTGGGCAGTATGATATGGCACAGCCCTATTGCTAAATAAATTTTAAAATGTAACGTAAGTAACGCTTCCTATGAATCCCATATTCATAAAGCCTAATTTCTTATAATTCATTGTAACACATATTCTAAACACATTATTATTTTTAAAAAGGCATAACGCATTATAGCCATGTTTGTCATGCATTATGAATGCTCTGTGAAGGTCTCATCTATAATGCACTATAAATACCTTCATAGTTCAATTCAATTCAATTCAGTTTATTTTTATATAGCGCCCTTCACAACAGGGTTGTCCCAGGGCGCTTTACATGGGTGAATAGTGCATTGTACATTATACATGGGTCACAGTGCATTATAATGGTCAGTATAAGAATTGCATTGTGCTACATTATGAAGATATTTATGGTGTGTCATTGAAACCTTCATATAGCATTCAGAAGCCGTAATACACATAACTATAATGTGTTATGCATTTTATAAATAGGTATAGCTGGGTTCATGATGCTTTATGAATGCATTATAATGCGTTATGAAGGTATGTGTAATGCAGTATAATGGCTGCTTTAAGTAAAGTGTTCCTATACCTTTTCTCTCTTGGTTTTGTTGCACGCTTTCATTATTGGTAAGATGTCGTGTCATTCCTATCATGCCTTTCATACTGAAGGTGAGTTACCCAGTGATGTAAAAGATGGGCTCAGTGATTGATACTAAAGAAATAGACAAGAAATGATATTACACAAAATTACAGTGGATTTAAGAGAACTTGTCTCTGCAAGTAGTGGCATCCTTTCCGGGATCTCCCTTTGCTTATGCCCTACAGTTCCCGAGATAAGTGTGCAGGCTCACCGTGACCCAGGATAAGTGCTTGGAAGATGGATGGCTGGATGGATGGATGCTTTAAGTGTCCCCTGCACGTTTCCTTCGGCCAGTTTTATCGCTTCAGCATCCTGTAACTGTCCTGCTCACTGGGTTAATGACTGCAGCTGCATTTTACCTGCATGGAGCTGAGCAGGGACACGTTAGAGCTGTTTTTGTTTCCAGTGGCTGTGAGGCTGATGTGAATGCTGCACACAGGACAGTATCCATTTATTATATAATGCTTGCAAAAGCTACTGAGTCTATAGCTTCAGGGAACTGAGCTTAACAGCTTTGATGCAAAGGTGATAAGGGAGAGCAGATTAACCACATAGCCGTGTTTTTTTTCTGCAGCGAACACGAAGTAACACGTTATTAATCGGATCGTATCTATCCATCTGTCTGTCCATCCATCCGTATTCTAGCTTCTAGGGTTGTGTGCAGCCTAGAGACTGTTGCAGGCAGCCTAGTGTGTGATATTGTGTGATATCGAAATGTCAATGAACTATAGCATATGCATTTAGTAACAACTTGTGAAATGGGTCCTGCCTTAAAGACATATAAATACCTGGAAAATTTATCGTGATTTTTTAAAAAACGGTATATCTCAGCTATAGCTAATGCAATTTATGACACAAGAATCAGCAAATCACATTTTGACTGGACAGAAAGCTCTCAATACTCCAGGTGTGTAACATACAAGGATATTCATGCAGAAACCATGGTCCTGTAAGTAATCTAGGTGTCAGAGTACTGTTGTGCGGGCATCCAGTCCCGGATTTATCGGGCCATGCATCCAGCCCTGCCAGGGATCGACCTGCCGGCTCACCTGCATGGAATAAGTGGTCATGGGGAAACTGAGAAGTGGATGGACTTGTGCTCTGTCATGTGTAATAATATCAAATCCACAACCGGGAGCTTCCATAAAGACGGGGGATTTGAGCTAGTCTTGCGCCTGCCCTTCGCACCGACTCTGGGATAAGCGCTTCGGCTGGGACGTGCCGCGGAGGTGCGCTCGTGCTGCTTGATTGAAAGCCGTCTGCCGCCATTCTGCGCCGACGCTTTAGCGTAGCCTTCCGGCCCGTGGGTCCGGCCGAGCTCCTGGCACCAGCAGATGCGTTTCCAAGCCGCGGAATACATCGCCGTGCGCGAGACCGGAGGCGGGGGCCTCTCTCCAGATTAACAGCCAGCTCCCAGGCTCCTCCTGCAGCTGCGGGACGCGTCTCCTGCGTCTGGGCGCTGGGGGGGTGAGGAATCTATCAGCGCTCCTGCGATATGGAATTCTGACCAGAGCACAAAAAAGAAATTGCCTGCAGAAAGGTTCCCACTGCGGTGTCATTTTTTTAGATGCGATTTGCAAGAAACGCGTATGGCTGTATTCACCTGTTTCTTAAGTCATCATCCTGGTGAATTCTGGGCTAGCTACTTGTGTGAAACTCATGTCACATCTTATAGTAAATTTTAATGAACTGGTTGTCGACCAGGAGCGGTATGGGAGCACATTGATTAGCAATGTTGCTTCGCACCTCTGGGACATGGGTTCAAGTCCCCACCAGGGTTCCATGTGTGTGTGGAGCATGCTCTCTCTGGTTTATCGTGGGGTTTCCTCCGGGTACTCCAGTTTCCCCCCTCAGTCCAAAACATTCATTGGAGTTACCAATGAATGGTGCATGAGTGTGCCCTGCGATGGACTGGCGGCCCATTCTGCACCCCCCCCCCCCCCCTCCCGAGACCATGACCAGGATGTGTGGCTAAGGAAAATGGTTATGGATGCTTGTTGGTTAGGAGTATTATGGTGGCACAGTGATTAGCACTGTTGCCTTGCACCCCTGGGATCAGTGTTCAGATCTCTGCTCCAGACCTGCATATGTGGATTTTGCATGTTCTTCTCATGTCGTCATGGGGATTTCTCCGGGTAGGCCAGTTTCCCCTTTCAGTCCAAAATACACACTAAGGTAAGCTAGAGTTGCGCAGCTGCCAATAGTTGTGAATGTATGTTTGAATAGTGTGTGTGCACCCTGTAACAGGCTGGCACCCTGTCCTGGGTTATTCCTTGCTTTGTGCTTGTAGTTTCCCTGAAAGGCTCTGGGTCCCTCTGATCCAGTATCGGTCAAGCAGGTGTATGAAATGGATGGATGCATCGTTAGTGTTGAGGACAGATTTTCAGATAGACTAAAATGAAGGTGAACCAGTTGAGTGCATTTCCCTAAACGAGGGAGGATGGTGCCCTTCAGGAGGCTTGTCTTTTCAGTATCCCTGTGCCTGCCTTACACAGCCGGTAAGCTCTTATTTTGGCTGTCTGCGAGCTGGTCACGCAGCTGCACTTCACGAGAACGCGTTGCACAGCAACAGAAAAACGCCTTTAAATATTTGGGGGGGGGGAATCAAACCTTCGAGAGGATACCAAAGAGCCCGCAATTAGATTTTATTCCCATAGGTCACAAGTTCAACGAGCCAGAGTTTGAAAATATACTGGTGAAGTGCTAGTATTATTTTGACTAATGAATCTCATTTATGCTCAGACGTCTCGGCTCTGGTCTTGCTGGCAGTGGCGTGCGAGCTATAAGGAGGCTTAGCGGTAATTATTATCATAACAATAAGTATAAATGCATAAAGGCACATCTGTCGTAATTGCCGCAGCGGGCCGCGCGTGCATTATTAAGGTTGCTCTGTGTATAATGTAAATAGTCGGTAGCACATTGTCGTTCTCTCCGGGTTGCAGGCTTCATCCAGTGACAGACTGGAAAATAGTGCAGGAGAAAGTGCGAAGTGGAGTGTTGAGCTTTATGGAAACAGATGGGGGGGGGAGGGGGGGTTGATATCAGCAGCCTGGCTGACGTGCTGGTAGGTGACAGACAGACACTATTAGTAATAGTCCTTATTAGTGGGCTTTCACTTCGCAGTAAGCCCAGTGTTGACACCCCCCCACATTCCTCCTACACCTTTGCTATCTAGCTGGGATTCGCAGTGCCAGTAGCGGCCCCACATGCACGCATATAAATCGTGTCATTATATTATCTTTATTTATTTAATTTCCGCGGTAGCGAAATGCGGGCGGCACCTCTGTGGGCAGCTGGCGGAGCGACGGCGGCGGCGGGGGGCGAGACTCGCGAGCACGGAGCGCGGTCACTTCCGGGGGAGAAAAAAACCCTGTCCTTGAGAGGAATGCAAATGCTCCCGTGCAGTTTGACTGTGGGCAAGGAGAAAATGGGGGGGGGAACCTCCCTTGTAATTATGCTTTGCTAATCACTCAAATACAAAGGGGTCTCCATCCAGGATTCCGAGTAACGTACAATGCTCTTCCAGCATTTGCTGCGCCAACTTTATTTTAACCTGAATAAATGGATCCTTCCAGACAAAAAAGAAGTGCCAGCCTTTTACATTTCAGGGGCCGTAAACCACGAAGAAAGGGTGAGGTGAAAGGGGCACTGTAGCCTTTGGAGTAATAACAGGCAACCCTACAAGAGAGAAAGGGGTTGGATTTGAGCTAGAGGTTTGGGGGGGGTGGTGGGGTGCGGTAGTGTTGAATAAAGGAACATTTATTTTTGTGCTCCAGTCTGTAACAGCCCCAGGAAATGGCTCAGATTCTTGATGAAGAGCAAATCTTATTAACTTACAGCCCTCTCACTGTAATAGGCTTCACCTCGGACTCGGCGCGGGCGAGGGCTGATACCTGTGTCTGGAGGGCTGGATGCGCGAGGCCTAATCAAGTCAAACAATCTGCTCAGCTGTGGCAACACAAATGAAGATGTTGATATTCAAGCGTGTTCCCAGTGGGCCCCTTCACACTTTCCCCCAGCTAATGTGAAGGAGCAAGAGTCAGAGTGGTTCAGGACCGGGTTACACGAGCCCATGAGAATTGTAAGCCGATCTCTGGGCTGCTTGGCTTTCTCAGGTGTGTTCCGACCGCCGCATGGTTGCGGGCTACGAGAGCCGTGCACCAGGCATGGGAATGCCGCGTTGTGCCCGTTTCGGGCGAAGGAATCTGTTCTGGTGTTTTTTTTTTTTGTGTGAAGTTAAGTGTTTCCGCGCAGAAACCAAAACAACAAAATAGCCTGGCAGCAAAGCCAGAGCACATAGTTACTGATCATTGTTTCGGTTATGGTGGGGAAAAGGCACCAAGCATTGCGATTTTTTGCTCGTATGCTTGTTTGTTTGTTTTTTTTTTTGTCTGTTCTTTTGTTTTAAAAAAAAAAGTTAATTTTTTTTCCCCCCAAAAAGTTTTTTGCTTTTGCGTTTTTTTTGCTATCGGTATAGTTTCTGATGGATGCAGTAACAATGAACGTTAGTAGGTTTGGTTTTTATTTACTGTAATGTCCGCAAAAAAAATACAACTGGAGGTTCACTTTATTTAGTTTTAAGAACATTTAGCCCACCCTAACCGCACAGTTCACCGTGCATGCGTCCCGAGAATAACAAGTGGTGTTCGACTAAAATTAATCCAGCTTAAACGTTCTGCTGAAAGTAATTTTCCACGCAATTTGCCAAAAAAATACTGCCGGATTGCCCCAAACTCAGTTTGTCACATTCCATCCTAATAGCATCCCATAACAAGTCATTTTCTAGACATTGTGCAAGTATTCACTAGCATAAATGACATGTATTCATGGTTTTCTAGGTTTTGGTTATAGAGATTTATTTAGTTGCTTGATGTCTTGATGTTTGGAATTAAAGCATGGAAGGTGATGTCTAAAGATCTCTCAAAGATTTAGACATCACACATCAGCTGGTATCCAGAATATTTGTTGCTTGCTTTAAAATGTAATGAACATAAAAAGAAAGGGATATATATTTGAGCTGGTAAAGTGGGGAAGATGTCCCAAATACTGTGATGGTTAACACAAATATGGCTCCCGTGACTCCAGGTGTTTATCTGAACTGGTATGTAAACAGTGTGGCGTGGTGGCTATCTATCTCCATGGTTGGGGCAGAGGTAGTCAAGTCAAAACAAAACCAAGATTTTCAGCTAACCAGTTTTGCACTCTTTGACTGTCCCACCCCTGACTGTCTTTGTGGAGTTCTCCTATACTGCTGTCTATCGATTTCCTCCCACATTCCAAGGACCTGCAGTTAGATGACATGGGCTTTGTCCCATCCACCCCACTTAAGGGTAAACACACTGACACGCTACATACCTCGGTGACATATGTTGGTGTAAAACTTAGTGTGCAAGTGCATGTAAAGAGCTCAAGTGCTCTGGGGTTTCATGAAGCCAATGGGACGCACTTGAAATCTGAAGAGGTCAACAGGAAACATGCTGCACCTGTTCTGTCCTTTATTAGCTGTGTTTGGGATTGGCCTTTACGAACCCAGGTTATGTAAATTGAAACTTCGTTGGATGCATGCTGGACTCTGATTGGCCGGCAGACTTCCTCATGTTCGATGTACTGTATACATTAGTCGTCACTAATGCAGTGCATTGTGGTCTCTGTGGTTTCTGCCAAAGTGTAGATAAAGGGCATGTCAAGTGAGTTGCCCTTGGCTTATTTCAGGGATGGGACACCCATAAAACACTTGCGTTGTGTGTAAATACACAAGTGTGGTAGAGCGTGGACTTATCGTGGCAAATGGGACGAAGCCGTGGTGTCCCGCAGCCCTTGGCTTGTGCTTGTGTGAGCATGTGCATCGTGGTCACCTGGCATCCCGCCTTGGTCATCTCCTTCTTGTGTTTTCTAGAATGTGCTCTAGGTGTACAGTCACCCTGTACCGGAACGTTATGGAAGACTGATGGACAATGCGTAAACACACAAGACACGGCATCCTTTGCCTCTGGACCCCTGTGCTTTCTGGCACTCCAGAAGTACTCCAGACACCCAGCCGTTTGAATTATAGTTTGTTTTATTAGTATCATTAAGCTTTGTAGTTATTAAGTAGTTCTATTTTGTTAGCATTCCAGTAAGGCCCAGGGATTCCTGTCTGTAATTGAGTTCTTCCTCCTTGTCCCCCTTGGTGACTAATGACTGCAGTGCAACGTGGGTGCCCCCCCCCACCCCGAAACATAGTGCCAAAAGAGTGTTAAAATGTGCACCTCTGAGGTATTGCCCAGTCAAACTGATTCCATGCATTTCAAAGAGCCGTTCATCGCCGCTAGTCCGTTGCACGTTAACCGCTCCTTGTTGACATTGTTTTGATTAGTATCTTCCTCACCCGTTAAGATAATATTTCCTAATTAGATTTTTAATGTACTGCTGTGAGATTTCTTTGATAATTACTGTCAATTCTCTCTAGTGATTTTTACGGCTTGTCTTCACTGCTGAGTTCATGCCTGGTTAGTTCACAGTTATAAACAGAAATGTTATGTTGACAGCTTGGTTTCCGACACAAAATCTCTCTGTATCCGTCAGCTGAACTCTGAGCTGCGGAGTGCCAAATGGCTCTCCAAAATTCACCACTTTATTAGCATATTAGAAATGTATATATGGTCTTCCTTTTAATTAAGAGAATGGCCACATCAGACATAATCTAGGCTGTAATACATGTATTACCTAATTTGGGATACATTCTACAGGGAGACGTTCAAAGTGTATGGTGTTAGTCTAAGACGAGCCCCGCAGAGCCCTGTACTGACCCGGAGAATTGAAGGTCATGCAGCAGATATTATAATAAATGGTTTTGTACTTTCTGATAATGTTTGAGTGTTTGATTCAATACAGTACATACATTGTCCATTTTTAGTATCTAAAAGCAATTTGTTTATTTGATGGACTGCAACTCTGACAAGAGCGAATGATAATGTGATATTTTTTCCACTTTTTCGGCATTAGTGTGTCATTGTAACATTTCTGTAAAGCAGTCCAGAGGGACGATGATGATAATCTTTATTTCTTGACACTGACAGACTAAACAGTATTAAAGGCTTCCATGATAAGTGGTGGTCCACTGTTCTTTATTATACTAAGATTACTTCATGGTTTAACAGGCATACTGAATATTTCCCTGTGCATGGTAATGAATCTGTCCGAACACCATTTTGCATGTGTTGCAGTGTTTGAGTGCATGAAGGAAACCATTATCTCAGTTTGTGTGACATATTATTTTTCTTCTTGAAAGCTTTCTGGCTTTTTTTTTCTTCTTTAAATTATCTTTCTTGTGCTAAGTTTGACAATTTGCTTGTATATCGCAGAACACTGGTGAGGGAGGGGGGAAAAAAGCCTTCTCAAAATAAGCATTCATCGCTTCGTTCTGGATGCAATTAAAATTTTCCACGCTTGTTCAAAATGTCAAAATAGTCCGTATCCTATGCGTCGTGCTCCCTGTTTACAGTGCTGGAACAACAGGCAACCCCTGTTGTTTCTAATAAGTACAGAATGCATGTTGACAAAGTTTTCCTGGCGATAAGCGTTAATATCATACATGTAATGTTCACGGGAGGGTGAACCGCTTTGAGTTTTTGAAGGATATCAAATGATGCCCTTTGTGTTGCGGAATTGTCCATCACAAAGGACCCCTTGATGGATCTTTCCGGCATAATTGTCTAATTATGCCGGGCAGATGGGGCACGGTGCTAACTAGGACGCGTCGTGCTGCCCCTCCAGGACTCAATAACAAAAGGCGAGCCGGTATCGCGGGCCCTCGAGCGAGGTGAGGGGGAAAACTCAGCCTGCCGTAGTGTCATTCCCGCACTCGACATGTAACCACAGAAACAAACACGTCACGTAAATACTTAGAGGACTCGAGTTCCTGGGAAGTGCATCGCCGCAGCGTAATGGGGTTAGTTTTCAATCCCACTTCCCAGCTTCCTATTGAGACTTGATTCATTACTTAAACCCTAATTAGAGAGAGTCTGGTTAATGGCGTTCGATAATTGATCACGTCGCCCGGTGCAGCATACGCTGTTCTGTAGGGCTTGGTGACCCCGCCTAACAGACTGTTTCATCTATTTGTCGCCTGCAGAGGGGGGGGGGGGCAAATTAAAAACACATTTCTGCAAGAATGCCCCCCCCCCTCCCCCCTCTCCTTTTTAATTTCATCTGCAGTGGAGGAAAGAGCCACAGCCACCGTGCGCATTACATGTTCATTCCACAATAGAGATGTGGCTCTGATTAGCAGGTGAAGTCTTGATCTCCTGGGAACGCAGTTCGGTGTTTTGACAGCCTGAAATATCAAGTATCTTTTCGCCTTTTTGAGCAAAAAAGAAAGAAAAAAAAAAAAATACCGCGACGTAAACGGTTTTGATCACCCGGGGGCTCTTAACAGGTGCAGCTGCACTCTCATCCTGAGGTGCACTGATTTCCAGTCACTTCCTCATATCGGGAAGGTGCGTCTACACCTCACCCAGGTCTTTACTCTTTCGACACCCCCCCCCCCCAACCCCACACACACACACACACACACACATCTTCAGGCCTGTAATCCCCATACTGTAAGAGATCAAGAGAGGTTTGATGAATGGAGTAATGAATTTTCATTAACTCATAACGTGCCAGCTGCTTCCTTTTGCCATTTTAGTGAAGCCAAAACGGCAATTTGTATATAAATAATTAAAGGGGCTCATTTCATAGGATAAAAATGTGAATTTATTTTATAATTAGTATAGGTATCATACTGAACTCCTTTTACATTAAAGCCAGTGGAGGCAATTATGTAGCATGCTTTAAGAATTGTGAATGATATTTTATTAATAGCTTTAATATTTTTTCATATTGTGGCACAGTCGTACGTAACCACTTACACAAACACTGTGTGGTTACATATTCTGAATTATATTGCCAATAATGTTATTTAGTTAGCCATTGTATCATCTTGAGTGGTTTAACAAATTTTGCACTGTTAGAATACATATTAAGGATTCTGTAAGCGCGTTAGAGAGCATTCACACATTCGTTAATGTATGTGTCAGCGTGTGCATGTATAATATGCATTATAAAATCCCAATTATGTGTTACAAATCACTGTACACAATAGAAATCATATTGAACATGGGTTAAATGAACATGCTGACATCTGAGTAAGGGAATGTGGAGGGGGCATCGATGCAAATGATTTATGCTCTAATGAGAGTCAACGCTTACAGTACCTTAGGAAACGATACCACACACAAACACAACTCCACTGGGCAAAATATCGGCTTGCGGTTTTAGTCGAGCGACTCGTTAATTATCCTATATGTTTGCATTGCGCCTGGGAGCATCATGTTATTTATCTTGAATTAGCTTGATTGTCGCATAATAATTTATAGTGTAACTGTAGAGTAATAATTGTAGTCTGTTCACTTTTTTTTTTGAGTTTTTTTTTTTTTTGCAAATGATTCGAAACACTTCTGGAAGGTCTGTGCTGGACGTGTTCCAGATGGCATCACACCAAAGGAAAACATGTTATTACAGAATGGGTGTGACTTCCTTGTGCCAATCACATCTGCTGGTGTAGCAGTTCTGAATTCCTGTGGCTGGCAGCTGTTTTTAATTTCTTTGACAGACTCTTTAAGGAACTACGCAGGGGATTTCTCATCATTAACACATTAATCCCACAAAAAACTGCAGGTTGATAGCTGTATGGGCCCGAAAGGACCACGTTCCGTTTTAGAGAGCACGTGTTCACTGGCACGCTCTAACTGCACCATCAGAAAGGGGATCATCTGGGTCGCAAACTTACCCCATTTATGTGGCATCATGCCTTTAATTGAGTTAAGGAGAAGAAATTGTCGTTTGTATGGTCATGATTGTTGGGTGCAGCTTGGAGCATGAGTAGGGTGATATTCTTATTAGTGCATTGGAATGGGTTTTATTTAAATCAAAAGCAGCCCTAACAGTAAAACACTGCAGTGGCTAAGGGTGGTGCAGTAGTGAGCCCTGTTGCCTTGAACCTTCGTTGTTGGGGCTTCGTTTCCTACCTCCATTGTATATTGGTTTAGTTACTTGTGTTTCTTCCTGTCTTCCAACAACATGCAGTTAGGCCTCTTGGTGTCTCATTTTCCCATAGTGTGTGATGATTGTGTGTGCATGTGCCCTGTGACGGACTGGCATCCCAGTGGCATCTGGGGTAGGCTCCAGGCACACACTGTGATGGACGTGGACTATGAATGAATATTCTTTGCAGTCATATGTACCAAAAAGACAGATGTTTTGTAGCAAGTTTAGAACAAAACGGGTCAGGTGACCCTCACCAGCATAGACCGTTAGAAGATGGATGTCGTCGTTCATCTAAATCGGGATTTTTTTTATGACGTTTTTGGCCTGACATGGGCATTTAGTCTCTTGGTCAGAACTTATCGCTGTTCCCAACAATCTCTAAGCGGGGGGTGTCAGGGGAGTAGAGGGGGCTCTGAAAGGCAATGGCGTTAGCCCGGACAATCTGCTGAACACCACGCAGACCCACTTCATAGCACAATTACAGCCAGTTTACTTCCTGCGAGCCTCGAACCGCGAGTCTTTGAGGGAAATTAGCCGCAGCAGGAAAATTTAGATAACTGCTTTTGTGTTTAAAAAATTAGCCCATCAGGGATTGTTATTATGATTAATTTACCAACTGATCAGAGGGCTCTCACTGCCGAGAAAGCGAGCGGGTTTTGTTGGATTAATGCTTAGTATGAAAAGTTCTGGTTCTGTTCCAGTTCTCTGGAGTTTTTCTGTTTTCAGGAACTCTTATCTTATTTGACTTATTGTGTTGGTGGCTTGCATCCCTGTCGGGTTAATGAATAGCTGTGTGTTTAGCACAGTTTTGATTACCTTGAAGGCAGGGGTTTGAATGCAGTAGTAAAGTAATGCTAATAAAATCCATAGTATTTAGCGTTACATTTAGCGTTTTTTTGCATATAGATGATGTTGGCTCTAATAACTTTTTCCAAATGTCAGGGTTCTATATGTTCCATATTCGGGATTCCCTGTCCATTGAACTGAGCTTATGGCTGTGTTTCAACCAGTATCCATATCAACTAAATTTATTTAGCAGATGCGTGTGTCCAAAGCGATGTAAATTTGAGAGAGCAGTTTCAGCCAGTCCCTGGAGCCACTGGAGTTAAGGGCCTTGCACGAGGGCCCAACAATGACATCACTCTGCCTGGTACAGGATTTGATCCGGTGACCCTTCATGTCATGGGTACAGCGTCCTAAACCGCTGAGCCGCACACCACCCCCTTATCGATTATCTTCACCTGGCAGCCGAATTCTGCCGATTGTGCACATCAGCGTGCTTTTGTTATGCTTCCACTCTCGTATCCCAGTAACCCAGTTTGATGCTGGTCCCGGGACTCCAGTTAGATTCTCTAGGTTGATTCGCCGCTCGGCCTCTGAAAGGCTGGCACCATGTCTTCCGCTTTGCCAGCCCGGCGGCTCCTAGCGTTTGTGTTCTCGTGTTTGTCGTGTCGGCCCACCCCCATCTATCCGTGGGACGCGGGAACGTCATCACAGCCCTGTGCCTTTGTGTCAGTTTGCCGCATCTATGAGCTACTTTCGACCTGAAATAGTCACCATTCAGGAAAGCTGTGGATGTTATCAGAGTGTGAACTGCTGTGCACTGCAGGCAGAAGAAAGCGAGGATCAACATTAGAGATATCCCATGAATTGAAGGATATTATGTTTGGTTAGGTTGTTTACTTCGGAATAAATGTTGTTTTATTTTCCCCAGATCCTCCGTTCGAAATCTTGTTTTTTCTGTTAGCTGCTCTGCCCGGCTACCGTCATGACGAACACAGTGGTCTCTTAGTATTCCAACAGACGACATTGAGAGTGCTTTCGCCAGCTCAGCCGGTTCAATGAGCACCTCCCTGAAATCCAGAGAAAACAGTCTTCTCTGAGAGTTTACCGGCTCACCTGTGCTGCCAAAGCTAACAGAGGGAGAGGTCTGAAAATGCGACTGACTTGTTTACATTTACCATCCAAGAAAAGCCGCATGCAGGACGTCCCTCACGTAGCGGTCTTGAGGAACAATGTCTGTGCCTGGCTCAGTTACTGCGTGCGGTTTTCGTAGGAATGAACTCAGATCTTGTTGAATTTTGGGGTTTGATGTATGTTTGGACAAAGTTACAGTAAAGCAAGGGCTTTCTCACCATGATCGCAATAACGTCCAGAATTTCTCACAGGTGACGATCATGAAAAATCAACTTTAATCCAACTAAAAATGACCTAAAGTCTTTGTTTCTCACTGGTTTTTTCCCAGAGTGTCTTAAATGTGTTTTATGTCTTTGACTGAAATCTGATAAAGTACTTGACTGAACACCATATTTGGCACAGTGTGCACACCCTAGCTGCTTATAAATCACATTCTTTTTTTATTTTGTTTTTTTTTTGTATTTGAAAAAGATTTAATTGGTGTGCTTAGTCCCAGGTCTGACCCTACTTACATTCTGCTGTGTATAGAAAGTTTAAGGAACAGGTTAAACGGTTCCAAGATATAGGAATTCTTGGCTGATGCGGTGTTTCACTTGGCAGGCGAAAGACTTTTGAAAGACATTTTATGTGCGGAGAAATCTGCATCAGCCCTGAGTATTTCTTAATTTTTGCAAAGCATTAAATGTCCCGTACCATGTTCCCCTGCTTACTACGGATTTATAAACCGTACAACACCAGTCCATTAAAAGTGAGAGAGCACTCTAATGGCGTTCACGGGGTGCCCAAGTGACATTGTTATTACTGCAATCCGCGGGAAAGTTATGGTGGTTGACAGTGTATATTTGATTTATTGCATGGATTAGATTTATGTCAGACTGCGTTGGAGCGTAACATCTCATTGCCCTCGCAGTGGAAAGACCCCAAGCATCCAGTAGTGGAAATATCTCCAGCAAAGGGCTCTTCTCTTTGTGGCATTCGCTTACAGCCTGGCAACATACACCTGCAAGGACATCGCTCATGGCTCTTTAATGCATCTTGTTTGTTTGATTTACATTCCAAGGCCCTCCTGTAAACTTGAAACATTATTAGGCTTGATTTAACGATAAATTTGAAATGGAAGAGTGATTTTCAGGCAGCTGCTGGAGAGCCTGGTTTTATGGTCTGTGGAAGGTAAAATACTGAAAACCATGCAATGCTTTTAAATCCATTCTAATATATATCTAGGTTAACGTACATATATATTTATCGTGAATCCACTGAGGACTTGGAGCTCTGTGAAACCAATATTCCAGAATTCTGGTTCAGAGAGTTACAGTTTCCGGCGCTGTCATTAAGCAAAGATACAGTCCTTACATCATCGCTGTTTGGCCCAGTTGTCTTTTTCGGTACCAGGAGCCAGATTCAATGAAAGAAAGAGTGTGGAATTTAATTTACCCGATCTGCCGCACATTTCCTTCTGTTAGCCAGTTTTTATTTATTTTATTTATTTCTCTGTTGTGTCTGGGGGCGTAAAGCCTGGGGTTGTTCATTTTCAGAGTCATTAATGGGTCAGTGTTCCACGTCATGACCTGGCTGTCGACAGGGGCGATTTGTCAGACTGAGTCCTACGCGTTCACGACTTACGGCCAGTGGCGTGCCATCGATTTCCAAATTTCACGTCTCGAATGGTCGAGGCAATGAGACGATTTATGACGAGGCCTGCGGATGATGTCTTCCGAGGTTGAAATGAT
The DNA here is from genome assembly GCA_026774425.1 of Petrocephalus zakoni. Classification (NCBI taxonomy): domain Eukaryota; kingdom Metazoa; phylum Chordata; class Actinopteri; order Osteoglossiformes; family Mormyridae; genus Petrocephalus; species Petrocephalus zakoni. The sequence continues at coordinate 7,278,644 of JAODKN010000042.1, forward strand.
ACCTGCCTTATAAACGTGATTTAATCCTGGAAAACATCTTTTCTGCCAGGTATTATCTGCTTAAGCGGTGGATGGAGAGCCATTCCTTATGGCTCCAGAGTAACCCCAGTGTTTTTCCTGGAGTTTTCCTGCCATGTGGTTATGGAGATAAATGGAACATGGCTCCACTAGATCGGCCGGCTCCTCACAGCAGCTGACGGAACCCATGAGGTTATCAGATTTATAAATGAAAACTTTTTTTTATTTCCCCCGGTTTGTTCTCGTGTGTTTCGTCAAGCACTCGTGACCGTCGCCGCACTCCGATCCATCCCAGCCAGACACTTTGCAGTGGCACAAAGACCAGAACGACTCGATCACCACTGCTGCTTTGACACCCCCAAGTACATCGCCAACAAATGTTTCTTAAACTCGTCGTGCTTGTGCTTTGTGTCTCAGGCTGCCTCAGTTTTATCTCTGAGAATATACCACATTTAAAAAAAAGAGAGAAGCCATGCTAATAGGCTACATCAACAACAGGTATCGCTGTTTCTGAAGCCGTTCCTTTGAGTGCACCATGGTGACATTTCCAGATACTCATATGGGGCTGTATACTGGACTTGACATTTTTCTGTTCTGCATGATCAGAAATGGAGTTTATCAACGGGTTAGTAAATGCAGATGACTTGTGTGTTTAATTACAGGTTCCTTTCTGGCTTTTTTAGACCCCGTAACCAGTCCTGCATGATTCGGCCAGCTTTGTAGGAAGGGATTCTATCTATTAGTGTCATGATAGGCTGTTAGTCCAGCCATCCGGCTGATTTAATGGCATCCTTGTCAGGGTCATTCAAAAGTTAAGAGCTTTTTTTTTTCCCCTTACTTTGGGCTCACCTGCATTGCAGCCACAGTATCTGCGCACCAGCTACTTCAACACCAGCTTTCTGTAACAGGAGAAGCAGCTCTGCAGATTTTCAATGGGTAACTTGAGAAAACCTCTGTGTCCGCAGAAAAATGTTCGGAGGAAAGAAAAAAATAGAAATGTAAGTGCGAGTCGTTAAGCTAAATGAGCACCGTACTGTACATGCTCTAGGCAGGGGGGGGTTTGTTTTGATAGTCAAATCGGGGTTCATTATCGGGCTCTGTGAAATATTTGAGACGGCTGTTGAGGAGTAAACCACTCCTCTTTTGTTTTGGTGTCCATGCCGCCGGCCGGAGGTTATTCCCCGGACGACGAGGTCCTTGGATCCATCAGAATAATCTGTCGAATGCAGTCCGGCCTCCGGGCAGAGAATGGCCTGTCTTATGTGGGCGGGATAGAAGGGGGTCGTCTTGTGTTGGTAATATAGGGCAGATAAGCTGCTCGTGACACGCTGCGTTTATTGAAGGAATGAAGACGGTGATTTAATGGCACACAGTGGGGGGTGGGGGGGGGTATTTTTTTTGTCTTAATCTGCTGATAACAGCCTCATAGTGACATAAGACATGTGAAATACAAGAGAGTCTGCGGGGAATAGCCGACCCCATGCTCTCTGCAGCAGTGTCTGCGCACACGAAGAATTTAACTAGTGGCTGAAGCCACAGAGAGCCAAGTGGATACCGTTTAATACCTACATTTTATTGGACAGATCTTATTTTTAAGTCATTTTGGCCATGCTGCCACATTAAATTCACTCTAACCCTGACCTGTGATAACCCCCCCCACCCCACCGCCCTCAGCCTTTTCATTGGTGTGCCATGCAGCCAAGAAACTCTGCCCGCCATCACCCCGGTAACGCGTTTCCGCGGGGGTGCGCGCGTGAGATCAAAGGGCCGCACCATATTCCGAGCTACCTGAGGGTGATTCCACCTGTGCTGACGGGGCGGCGATGGCGAGTGGCTGCGTGGAAGGGGGCAGGAATGCACCCCGACCCCCCCCCCCCGGAACTGGGGGGCCCTCAGATGGGATTATGGGATTTAACTCCTAAAGGGACCTCCGCGATTCCTCTGTTCCTCTAGCCGGACCTGAGAAAACTAAATACCGTTTTATGATAAATTCCCACAGTAAATCAACCTGGTTCCTGCCGCCTTTGTCCCCCCCCCCACCCCCGGCACCGTGACGCGCCGTAGCAGATGTGTGTAAGTGACAGCCCTGCTCTGCGCCCTGCCCCTTCCTCGGCCTGGGCACGTACGCCGCGGTCCGTGAGGTAAGGGTGACCCAATTGCGACTGAAAGCCAAGAACCAGATTCCAGTTTAGTCTGTATTGCCTTGTTTACCCTGTAAATAATTCATCTTTCAGCAGAAAACTGTGGAGGGGAGGGTATGCTGGTGTTTTAAGATAAGAATGTCTTAGAAGCACATGAAGGGGGGGGACTGGGTGCTTTTTTTTTTTCTTTCAAGATGAGCTTGGCGCCTCTGAAGATCACGATACAGCTCTCATTCTGGGACTGCACGAGATGTCGCTAGAGATGTGCGACAGGTTCCCTCCCCCCCTCTCCCCTCATGCCTGCAGACTTCATCCTTTGATACCCTTTCAAGGGAAAAAAAGATAATGCCAGGACATTCCTCGTGTACTTAACATCAGAGCGCGTACGACTCCACATCACCTGGCCTGATGTTTATCGCGCGGTCCGCCCCAAACAGACGCGCCCCCGTGCACGGCACCACGGCGGTGGCTCCTCGCCTGACACAAAGGACGTCCCGCTGTCAGCGCCTCGCTGCGAGGGTGTTTCAGTCACGCTCGTTCCGCGGGGATCCCTGTCGAGTATCCGACACGCCGGTGATCTGCATCCGAGCCTCGATCTCTCCTTCCCTCCTCCGCGTGGCGGTAACGGGCAGGATACGTTTTAGCATTTTACGGAGTGCCCCACTCCCCACCTTCTCCTGTTGGCCACTTAATGCTTCTACGTTTTTTTGGGGGTCTCTGTCTTTGTTCCCAGGCTTCAGGCGAGGTAGCCAAGCCCACCCCCGGACAGGCTATCCACATCTTTAGCGGACTCAAGCTTATGCTGTCGTCCGTCATTAACGGCTCACTGTACTGCAGTGGTTAAGTGGCCTGGTGGGGGGGCCGCCATGCCAAACTGGTGCAACCAGAGCCAATGCAGCCCCCTTTTCCTCAACACTCCGGCTCCTGGTTCTGCCCTCCCAGCCACCTCTTTGCATGATGTGGGGGGGGGCATTATTTTGGGGGGGCGGGGTAGAGGCTAGCCCGCAGCCCCTCGTGAGCCGTGCACAAGCACCTACACAGAAAATGCTCCGGATAGCTAACTGTGCATGAAATTGAACTGATAGGAGTTATTGACCAGATGTTCCGCTCCAGGAGGAAAAAGAAAAAACCGAGCATGTTACCTGATTGAGTGAAAATTCCTCGGCCTCTTTTTGAAGGCTGAGACTTAGCAGGAAAGAGTGATTTAATAGAGCCTGCCAGACCTCATCATTGTCAATGCACTCTGACAGGCCCTTTGCCTGCTCACCCCCCTTCCATGTCATCCTTGACAGGTATTGATGGGCAGATGTTTAGCTGTTTTTATTGATAAATTATTTATTTCTTCCCTGACACTGCCTCTGTACTCCGGGGGGGGGGATGTGTGCTAGCAAAGAATAGAACAAGCTGTTCCAGCCCACTTCTGGACACAGACTCCAGTTGGCTATTTTAGTCATCTATAAATAGCCTAGAATTTTGCCAGGTTGATAAGCCTATAATTAATGTTACCATTATCTAGCATGGAAAATGTAATTCCCGGAGCACATTACTGGTTAAGAGCTTTTCAGGTTTAGGGGTATTTACAACCCTTATTGAAGAATTGACTCGCCAAACTAAATGTTGTTCAATTTTTATTTTGCGTTGGAGAATCGAGCAGATAAACCACTCCCCTGCAGTTTTCGGCGGTCGTTTGTAGGAGGGTCGCGCCTGCGATGTCATTGCATCATCGTTCAAGCAAAATGTGGCCTCATTTGTTTTATTTGGGATATTACTGACGATGCCCTTCTGCCAGATTATCTTTAGAGCCACTGCTGGGCTCTGTCTGCTCTGTCCATTCATCCAGCTGCCATTTTGTCAGATAGAATATGCAAGGACTAACATGCACAGTCCTGTCACGCCCTCCACACCACTTAGTATCTGAAATAAATTGTGCCGATTGAGAATTTTGTAGTCTTTGTAGACAATATAAATTTTTTATTGGTAAGTGTGAGAAATGTATACAAATTAGGGAAATAAGACATTTAATGACTGGTAATGGGAAGGTAATGGGGCCTCTGGACGGCAATAAATAGGGGCAGGAATGCGGGGCTGTCGCTAGCGGTCCCGTATCCCCCCGGCTTGGCTCCCATCCCTGCTGTTGTCCTCTCCGGATTGGCCGCTGCTGCCATGCAGGAATGGCAGCTGTTCGCTGCTGTGCATGCTGGGTCAGCTCCCTGAGCGGCCCACCTTGCCTCCGCAAGATGTCATAATTAATAGTCATCCGCAGGCCTGAGGAGACCAGGCCCATGCGCGAGTCAAATTAAAGAGAAACAAAGATTCATCCCCCCACTTAACTTTTACCGTGAGACAGGTGTGAGCGCTTCACAGTGCGTGAGCCCTGCCCAGGCTGTACTGCCGGCCTGTTTTTATAAGTGGTTTTGTCCCCACCCACCCAAATAATATGTGATGCAGAGCTGCAATGACTTCTGGGACATTTCCTCGAGTTAAGTCAATATGTGAGTCATTAGGTGTTACAGGGGCTGGTCGCACCTTCCGCTGGCTTATTGCAGATTGCTGGATGCGGTCTTATCCGCCACCTGGGGCACTGCCTTGCCTGCTGCTTAATTTCGCCGCTCCATGCCACGGTAATGAAGCGCCGCCGCGCACGTTTGCCAATTCCGGCATCCGCGCCGTCGGATAATTGGGAAGACACCAAGCATGAATACCCGGCACAAGGATGTTTGACCTTTCAACCCGCAGATAGCGCTCTGTCGTAATGAAGGCATTATCTGGGATCCGGATCTGAATTGGAAAGGAACTGTCAGCCGAGGTTTCGGGGTAGAAATGAGTGAACGTATTTTCCTGCTCGGAGGGGGTGGTGCACGTGAGAGGCAAGGCTGATGTCCGTAATTGGTTGGTTTTGCAAAAAAAAAAAGACGTAATTTGCTTAGTCCAAAACAAGAGAGCGACTGTAAAGTCTGCTTCTGAAGTCTCCAAATGCCATTTCCAAATGGAAGCCCCCTCCGGTCGTGTTTTCTCTCCTTATCATTATTTTGCATCTATTTGCCTCGGATTTGACTAGCAGAGGATCCGTGACACAATCATTTCATTATATTTTGAATTTCCCAAATGTGATTCAAACTGCGACTTGTGCTTCGGCTAGCCGGCCGCTGCCATTCCTGGGCGGGATCCGGGACCGAGGTGTGAGCCGTAGGTGACGTCAGTGGGATGTAAGAAGAGCTCGAAGCCATGGGGGTGTGGAAAAGTCCTAAACAAACTTTAAACGACCTTAAAGGAACTTGATTAGTGATTGGTCCAGACAGGCAGTTCTCGTTTTTGTTTTCATCCACCACCGGTGTACCTGAGCCAGGTAATTAGGACTTTGGCAATTGGTTGACTCATTAAATGAACAGTGCAGGTTATGTAATGGACCAAAAATGCAGATTTGGGGGGGGGGGGGGCAACATCTGGGTTCATAGCTACTGAACTAGGTTAAGTGTGGAGTCCGTGTCTCTCGCATGCAGCCAAGAGACAAGTGGGGAAAATAAAGCATTCATTAAAGAGCCGACATTAAGGTCTGGCGTGCGTTATTAGGCAGGGCGGCAGGGTACAGACTTTTCCGCAGAATTAATGATCTGCGCAGGATCGACATGCTGTGCCTTTGGAAGTCTCTGGCTAGCAGAAAATCACTGGAGGTCCCTGAGAGATTACTGGAGACCAGCTTCAAATGAAAGGATTGGGAAGATCATCAAGCCATTGTTTGGAAGATGGATGGGTCTTGTGCGAGTCCATTCGAGCTGCCTTCTCCGGTGGCCACCATCGACGTCGTAAACTATAGCAGCTCCTCACGGGGCGTAACAGTACTGCTAAAAATTATTAATCATCAGATGAGATGTCTCTGTGCCTCGGTCTGATAAGCGCTTCATTGTTCTGACATGGCCTTTTAATATCTCCACGTCCGTCTCAGACATGGTCAAATAGAAGCTCTGAGCCTACTCCTGGCAGCACAGGCCACAAGGCAGGGGTACTCCCTAAATAGGATGCTAGTCCATTGCACAGCACATGCACACAGACACACACAGTGCCAGTAATTAGAGAAAACTGCCTAGAAAAAAAAATCCTGTAGGAGATGGTGAGAGCATGCAAATTCCACACACACGGAGCGGAGGTGCGCCTCCCCCCACCTTGCCACCCACTGTGCCACTGTGCTGCCCATGTCCATATAATCACCCTCTTTAATTTCAAAGAGCAGCTAATGCAATGCAACCATGAATTTTAAAAGTAGAAGGAAATCGTCACGATGTCCGCTGGTTTTATGCCACTTCGTGCTTGGCGACGAGCAATTAAACGTATAACATGGCAGAGCAGTGGAGCTGCTTTGGACTTGGATATCGCATCTCTGCTTCCTAAGCCTCAGTTGGTGTCGTTATAGATGTGGTGCTTTTTGGCCCATGTCAGCTTAAGATATGGCTGTATATTTAATATATGAATACAACTCGCCCCAGACCTGGTACCCTTGATCCAATTCATTTATTCTGAGTGACGCAGTCTGTCTCGACTCTCAATCAAATGAACCAGACGTTATCAGTGGTGGTATGTACCGGTAGGGGCAAGATATTAATGAAATGTATTTGTCATTGAATCAGGAATAAAACTTTACATTGGGGAGACAGAAGAGAGTTAATATTTGATTAATATGGCTGTTGCCAAGTTCTGTTTAAGTGTGTTTAGATGGGCTGTAGACCAGTATTCTCCTATGGGCTGGCTATGCTGAAGTAATGCTATAGCGGTAAACCAGTATTTTTCTATGGGTTGGCTAATTTTGAAGTAACGCTATAGGAGTAGATCGGTATTCTCCTATGGGCTGGCTAATTCTGAAGTAACACTATAGCTCTAAACCAGTATTCTCCTATGGGCTGGCTAATTCTGAAATAATGATTTAGCTGTAAACCTGAGTATTCTCTTATGGGTTGGCTAATTTTAAAGTAACGCTATAGGAGTAGACTGGTATTCTTGCATGGGCTGGCTAATTCTGAAGTAACGCTATAGGAGTAGATCGGTATTCTCCTATGGGCTGGCTAATTCTGAAGTAACACTATAGCTCTAAATCAGTATTCTCCTATGGGCTGGCTAATTCTGAAGTAATGCTATAGCTGTAAACCTGAGTATTCTACTATGGGCTGGCTAATTCTGAAGTAACGCTATAGCTGTAAACTGGTATTCTCCTATGGGTTTGCTAATTTTGAAGTAACGCTATAGGAGTACACTGGTATTCTTGCATGGGCTGGCTAATTCTGAAGTAATGCTATAGCTGTTAACCGGTATTCTTCTATAGGCTGGCTAATTCTGAAGTAACGCTATAGCTGTAAACCGGTATTCTCCTATGGGCTGGCTAATTCTGAAGTAACGCTATAGCT
>JAODKN010000042.1:7314165-7331528 GCA_026774425.1 Petrocephalus zakoni
TAATCGATCAGTTTTTGTTTAATTACATAGAAACGCCCTACAGCCCCCCCCCCCCCCCCCCCACCAATTAGGAACTTACCTCGATCTGACCGAGCAAAGCTTTTAAAGTGCTCAGTCTTTCCCGGGCCCCATTTAGGCTGTTCCCGCTGAATAGCTATTCTCCTAATTTGGAAATGATTATGATACCGCCAACGTTTGGACTGCGAGTGGCCGTCAGTTAAGCTAAGAGTAAAAGCAGATGTGTTAATCCTGACCTGGAACAATAATTATGAGATCAGTCAGTCGGTTGGGTTGGAGGTTAACGAATAGCATGAATATGATCTTTAAATCCTGTTAACACATTATTGCCACATTTTATTTTATAGTCTTGGCCAAGAACAACTTTTTATTATTTTAGACCCCTGCTGCTTTGTCTGGTTTTTACGTTCCATGTTCTGAATATACAGTATACCTGAAACAGACAGGTAAAAAAAAAAAATAAAGTATTTGTTTGAATTATTAAATATTTCGTCCAAGACTTTTTATAAGCAATCATATATGCATATAGACAAAATCATTATAACAATAGACGTAAAAATGTGTGCTGTATTGAAAGCTTGATTATAAATTAATACCAGAGCTTCATTTATCCTGCCGTGTTCACTTATAATGTTTAAACAGCTAGTGTTATATTCTGTCCTAGTAGCATGAGCATGACTTACTACCACCATACTAACATGCTGAGTTATTTTGCATCTATATAGCTGTATATGAATTTATTCCCCGTTTGCCCTTTGTCTGTGTATAGGTCTGTTCCCTGCTAAACTCTGATTTGCAATAAATAAAAATGTAAAGGCTCCTTTTGTATCATTTTGTTGTGATGTTGATTCAAATAGTCTGCTGGAAGTCGGGAAGACATGATCAGATACAAAGTGTAATGATACGGTTGCGTAAGTATCTCCTTTTGAAAGGAAAATTGCATTTGTTTAGTGAAATCAGTATACTTTTGACAAAAGCACAATACTACAGTTCTACCACCCACAGATGTAATTAACAGTCATTTTAGCATACGTTATTTCTGCGCTTTCGGGTAATTTATTCAATTTTCAGATTACGTGCACAGAGTTCAGTCATATCATTTCAATTCACAGTCAGGTTGAGAAACTAAACACACATTTGTGTTCTGCTGTCACAGCTAGGGCGAAAATTTGACAATTCGTTTATAGGGTTATAATAAGACATATATCTTCAGATGACTACTGGATAAAAATAGCTTTGTGTTATTCCTATATCAGTCAGGAGATGTTGTTTTCAAATCTGTGGTAGACATTTTCATCTGGGATCATTACATTATATTTTTAATGAATCATTAATAATTACTTTGTATGAATTTTTTTTTTGGAGAACTAAGCATTACACATTTAATGTCAGAGTAAATTTTATCAGTTACATTACAGCAGGCATACAGCTCACTAGTATTGAGTTGTTACAACATCATCTACAAGCATATACAACAGTTTACATGCTGTTTACAATAATTAGGGGATTTAAAGAAGCCATTAAGAGTGAGATGCTCATTTATGAGCTCTCAGACTATGCAAAGGAAGTGGGGATCAAATTAACCACCCATTTCTGCGTCAGAGACATCACTTTTGGCTTTGTTATTCCGTCTGTTCTTTTACTCTCTCGACCAGAACCAAATATGATTCATTGGTTTGTATGGTTACAAGCACATATTTCAGCGCGATGATCTTTATTAGACAGACGATAGTAGAGCAGTGACAGACTGTCTGTTTGAATGTCCGTGACAGAAGAGTTACAAGCAAGACGGGAGCTAGCTGCACAACAACATGCAGCCACCCAGAATGATTTCTGGAATCGCAGCCTGAAGTTCCAGGGCTGATGGCCACAACTCCAAACGTAGTTGTCCCCTTGAAAGATGTGTTCATGGGGAAAAAAATTACAAACCTCAGTGATATTTTTACCGTTATATATTCTTGGTCATAATAAAACTGCATTTCAGTACGTGTATGTGGATACAATATGTCTGACAGAACCCATAGTCTGTGTCTAAGTTGGTGAAGACGAATCATTTTTGACAATTAGCGACTGGTTCATTCAACCGGACACATTACTAAATCCACCTCTGTGAATGAATTTTATTGTGTCCAAAATATGGATTTGAGGATGTTTGGGATGAATAAGTCGAAAAATAGATTTGCCAACCTACATTCGATACAGCTGAACAGTATCAAATTCCACTGAAAAAATTCCTCTGAAATTCTGGCCAACATAATGTAATTGTCAAAGGATTGAATATTTACCAATTAAATTTTCCAAGTATCACTACGAAATGTGCACATAGAGCAGGGAAATCTGCAAACTGTGTCACAGACTCACCCTCCAGGACCGGAGTTGGGGAACCCTGACATAGAATAATAGCTTGTAGAGGCTGTATAAACATGTAAATATTCTCATTTCGTCTCAGACAATGTCCATTAGTTAGTTGAAATATATAGATAGCTTATGGAACATATTACCAGTGTAGGCAGACAAAATCTTTCTCATAGAATTTCTTCCTTAAGAGTACATTTTATTTTCCAGCATTCATCTTAAAGTCATTAACATTAAAAAATTGGTAATTGCTACTAATTCTCATTTGTTGTTTCTTTAATCACCAAAACAATAGCAGCCAAAAGGTCTGACAGGCCATTTGTCAAAGGTAATATTGTAGTGAACTATTCAATGAAACATGAAATCAATATAAATCAATTGAGTTTGTTGCATATGCAGTTCTCGCGATAAAGCATTTGCCACCTTTCTGATTTTCTGCATGTTTGCATCGTTCAAAAGTAAAGAACCTGAGTGCAAGAACGATTGTCATTTATCTGGTACTGTTGTGCGCCCTCCTGTATGATAAAGAAATTGTCCCCGATAATTGGTTGTGCCACCTTCAGTTGCAATGATTATAACCAGACACTTCCTGTAGATATTGATCAGTCTCCCATGGTGTCAGGGAGGAATTCTTACCTGCTGTTCCACGTAGAACTGCTTTGATTCTGGGAAATTTGTTGATTTACGAGCATGAAATGGGTTTAACTCTGGATTAGGCCAATTTAGCAATATAACACTTGTTCTTCAGCCTTTATGATGTACACATGCGATTGTTTCATCGTCTTGCTATATGACCCATTTGCATCCTCGCTTTCTCTTGTAGATTTATCTGTTATAGAGCAGAATTTGTGATAGTAAGCCATCTAGGTCCTGCTGCAGAAGAGTATCCCCAAACCATGATACCACCATTATACTTGGTTATTGCTGCAACTGTGTGCATCTGGGTTTTCCCAGATAAAATAAAGCCCATATTTTCTAAAAATGTCCACCTTCCCCAAGACAGTGTTTCAAAGCATTATATAGTTATAGAGGCATTTACTGGGGAAATTGTTGTGCATGATCTTGTGCATGATCTTTTATTTGTTTTGAATTCATTAGCGGGAGCAAAATACCTTTTTATCACCTGAATATACCGTAAGTAACCTTTTTTTGACTGGCTAACAAGTAAGGCTGCCATCGTGGGGAAGTGACAGGTGACATAGGTGTACTTCCTGTTTCCCGTGAAGGCTCACACCTAGCGCCGCACTTGTATATGTGGAGAAATGTGCCATCTTCTGTGCCATGCTGTGTTAATGAATTACATTAAAAGTCAAGGCTGTGTGAATTGCTGGAGCACTTGATTTCACTGAGGCATTTGAGAACAATATTGGTTCCCTCTAAGTAGTAAGTAAGGTTCCCTCTAAGTAGTAAGTAAGGTTCCCTCTAAGTAGTAAGTAAGGTCCATACCCCCTTTAAATGTGCCCTCTTAGTTAAATTTTTTTTAAAAGAAAGTTTCAACATCTGTTTCTGTATAGGTGGGATTAGCAGGCTGTTTCTTGTTACTCAGGCAACATTTTCCATCCACTAACCCCCCGCCCCCCCCTGGCATTCTTAACAAAAAATGGCAGCAATATCTCAACCTGTCTGCTCAGAGCAGACTCGTACCCCCGCCCTTATACGACCATCAAGCCTGCAGAATAAGCCGCGATTGTAACTACAGCAGCATAAGGAAATGAAAGTAACACATTTCTTGGGATGTTTGCGTAGGTATTAATTATACGCAAACTGAACAAAAGTGTGTGGTTTTGTCCGTCCCAGTTCCACAAACCCGAATGAAACGGCTTCCTTTCCATCAAAGTCAGTCACATCGACTGCACTTGAAAATACCCCGACATACTAACAATGTCTGCTCTGTCCCTCTGTACCTATTAGCCTCAAACTGAGGTTAAGAAAAAGCGTTTGTAAGCATTTGCATGTACTTGAAAACTTTCTTTAATTTTCTTCTGGGTTTAGCTTAAGTTGCCTTTAAAGAGTGAGAGTCTGAGGCTGGGTTATGCGCTGAATTATGTGGACTTGTATTGGCATTTGGAGTCTCTTGGCTCTGAAAGTTGTCTGTTTTAAATCCTAAGTACATTCCTCGCTGTTCTTTTTTTTCTTGCCTTCTTCGTTTCCCCCTCTCGGCCCAGTCTGTAACTTTATCCGGCACGCTTTTTTTTCCTCTTCCCAAACACTACGGGAGAGAGCAGAAGCCGCCAACCCGAGGAGCTTGCGAGAGTTTGTCGTGCGGCAAAACATCAGCGAGATTCTGCGCTAATTATGTAAACTACCCCAGTATTTGGTGGCAGGCCACCTCTAACCTCCCTGATAGGGTTAATGCTCCCGGGGCCGGCACCTTCACGCCTTTTGCTGGTGTGCAGCTAATGTGCCACGGGCCGTCGTGACTGCGCTTCTCCAGCAGCGGAGCAAATTAAAGTTTCAGATCCTCCTTCCCCTGTCCGTTCGGTCTGAACGTGCAAGGTTAGCAGAGTGCCGCATGATAGATGAAATCCCCCAGTAGCGCTGTAGGTTAGATATCCGCACGGGGCTGGGACGGATGTCACGCTAATGGCACCGCTGATTATTTATTTATAGAGATTATTGCTAAATTGCTGATTACATATATTTGTAGTATCTCATTCCTTTACACATTAATTTCCAGGATGAAGGGTATGCCATGTCCTAAGTAAATCGATTCCTGTAAAAATGCCATCAGATGTGAATATGATAGCTCTCATTTTATGGCATATAAGCGAGGAAAATGCTCTGTATGCACTTATATTGTAATTTAATTAATTAGGTAGTGATGCAGCCTTAGTGCATATTTGTATGCTCTGCAAGCATTTGTTCTTTATCCTGGTTGTTTTGTTTTGTTTAAAATTAAATGCCTCGCTTTTTTGGAATACATACTAATGAGGTCCATGGATCTATTTTCAATAATCACTTATTCAGCCCACACACAGCGGAAATTTATCATATGAAAAGAATATCAATTGTTTTATTGCTGCAAATTATGTATTCTTTGTTTACTATATAAAGATTTCAATAGCTGAGTGTTATAAAATGCTGTGGAGTAGCGCGTGTAAGGTTCAGCCACACCGTGGCCAGGGCTGAGAGCAATTTAAAGCAGCTGTTTTATATGTGCGGTACGTTATGCTGGTTCTAGGCAGACTGGTTAACATGCAGGAGCATCACGGAGACAATTTAGAGTCCTGAAATATACAATAAAGGGGTTGTAAGGAGCACAATTTACACACACGCCATTGATCTGAGATTTGTTTGACTTTTTAATAAATCATCGGATCTGTCAATAGCAGACCGCAGCAGATAGATTATGAAATGAGGTAGTTGACTTGAAGGCAATCGCATTTTTTTCCTTTGCCTTATAGAATTTTTACACACTGTGCAAGTTGACCCCTGAAATTCTGTTGCTGTGAATAAGTTACAGTTAAACTGCTGCAGCTCAAGTCGAGTAACAATTCTAGGAATGAGCTCTGAGTTCTGACTGTGGCTAATGGTGTTCCTTAGCAGTCTGCCATAGTTAAATTTAACGACTGCCAAACATTCCTATTCCTTTGGTTTGGCTGCAGAGGTTAATAAAGATGTATGAAATTTGTTTTTCACATCAATCAATGTAATTCTGTCTGCTTTATGAGCAGCATGTATGTTTCACGCACACAATGTAAATTTTAATGTGGCCTGCGATGTAAATTTCATTATCTGGAACATGTATGTAAGCATCCAGGCGTCTGACATTTTAAGAAGTCAAATCCTCACTGGCATATAAAATTCAACTAGACTTTTTTTTCCCTTTTCCCTATTGGGTGGGTTGATAATGGAGGGCAAGGTGGTACGTTTAATTTGAGTATCTGATATCAAATTATTTTTTTCCTATGCAGTCAACCCCTTAATGAACTACACAAAATTTGGTTTTTAACAAAAAATACTTTGGTAAGACTGGTAACTAGCTGGTAGCCTATACTGGGTCTTTTGACACAGTTACTGGACCATTATAGTTATAAATTCCGATTTTTTTTATTCTGCTGGTGTACAGTAGATGTGTAGTTTTGAACTGGTATTGATATAGGGAGTACAGACTGTCTCTGCAGGAGTCTTTGTGTAGGTCAGATTTTTGGTGTGATACTTACCCTTGGTCATTAAATGACTCTGTGAGGTGAGTTTCCATTTTAAAGAATTACTCTGCATTTGTCTCTTGTACGTGTTGTGCTTTTGTTTTTACTTAAATCTCTGATAGACCTGTCCCCACTCTGTTTTTCAGATATTTTGGTTCTCATTGTAGGCCTTTATTTGGTTGACTTACTGATGGCCACATATTACAAAGGCTGTTTTACTTAAATTTTACCCCTTTTGTCCGTTGACTTGGACAGAGTCCTAAATCTCTGATAAGGTTGTCTTGTATGTAATTAGCCGACGTTATGAAAAGACACAACAGATGTTATGTGTACAGTTGCACTCTAAAAATCCAGAAATGTAGACATATTTTACACCCACTGGAATGTTGAGTGACGCTGCCTTTTTATTGAAACAGATTTATTGTCTGTCCCATCAGCTTAATTAAACTTGCGTGTAAATAAAACCAACCGACCTTGTTCTCAAGTGAAAAATAAATCAGCTGCTTTAACAAAACAACCACGCCACATATTTTGTGTTCATTCCTCCGTAGCGGAAGTATACACAGAACTTTCTTTTGTCTCTGAATTGCTTTTATCCGGATGGTATTTTTTAATGTTAAAATGTTAATTTACTTTGTACCTCACAAGGACATGCGATTTTCCTTCATTGTGTTCTAGAGCAGAACTTCGGAGACTGGCTGCTTTGGGCCTTTTGATACTACTAAATGAGATCTGCATTTGTGCCCCAAGCAAATTTAAGGTACCTGTTAAGGCAGAGACTCAAACTGTGTTAATAAATCCCCCCCACCCCAAGATATTGATCTTCTTGCGGTATGATTTTGCAAAGCTGGAGGAGGATACCAGTGTGTGATAACATATGACCTTAATCAGTGTAGCTCCGTATGATTCGCCATAATGAAGTCTGTCTACCTCAGTGCATGTCAGGGGAACTCGCCTGAGGTAATGAGGTAATGTTGAAACCTGCTGGTGAATGGCTTTAATAGACATGCTAAAGCCGGACAATCTGGAAGACATTTATCAAAACAGAATAAAGCTCCTCATGGGGAAAGTAATTGCAGCTTTGAGAAACCTTTCTGTAAACAAACATGAATATAACAAAAATGGGTAAGAATGTCAGAGCTGCACGTAATGTAGTTGATTTACTGCAGTAAAAGCGGACATTTAGTGTTTGTTCGTTATAGAAAATGGGTACTCTCATGCCCTCATGCTCAAGATATTTGGCTAGAATTAATGTGGATCTGTTCTAAAGGTTTTTATCTTTTATTTTGTGTTTTTGAGGAATGCGTAGTACTTTCATGTTACTTTATGGGTACCGTATTCCAAATGGAATGATTTCCTGAATGCTTAAGAAACCTAGCATTCGTCTCAGTCAGATAATCAGAATGCAGGTGTAGCCGAGGTTGTGAGCGTGTATGATAACAGCGAATTCACAATGAAACCCACACTAAAATGAAGTCTGCTATTAGCAAGTAGCATTGTAGTAAAGGGTCTACAAGTAACTGAAGTGTTGGAAGATAGAATTTGTTAACAGACCACTTGAATTGACCATAATTACTTCTTTAATAGAAAGTTAAAACATTAATTACCCTGTGAATATGTAGCCTGCTAAGTTATTAATAACTATACTAATCCACCCCGCTATCTATTCATTTTCCATAAGCACAAATCCAGTACACAGTCATGATGGTGATGATACTAATAGCATGACCAATAATATTGATTATATATTATCTATACAATTTATTGTCTAAAATTATATTTGGACTATTGTAGGAGTATAATCTCTATGTCATTAGGAAGTTCATAAAATGTCTTTAATCGCTCTAATGCAGATGGTCATACTTGGCTTTTGTACTATAAATAAGAAGCTTCAGTTCAAATGTATACCGTTAGCATGATGAAATTGGCGTTTTTGCTAACAGTTTAAAAAGTGCTTAAAGTTATGCAGCTTGAAAAATGATGTGTCCCCCAGTACAACTTTAAATATTTCTGAAGTTCTGAAGCTGTGACAGAGTACATCATAAAACTGTGTTATGAACAAAGGGCATACAGGAGTGAAAATGAACCCTGAATGAAAGTCACCGAAGTTTATTTTTCATAACCTCCACTGGCAATACAAAGAAAAATATTCTTACTAAAATAGAACACTTTCGCTCTTCAGATGCCTGGTATATTTTTAGTTATGTGAGCTCATTCATCTGTGTAATACTGGTATTCTGATGTCAGAACATCCCCAGGAGGACAGCCCTGAGTGCAATTAGCATTGATGTCCTATTAAGTGAGAAATAACTTTAGTTGCGTGTTAATTTGTGAATGATTTTATTGCCTAACTACAAAGTCCTGGGAAAGCATTTATTACATTTTATTTTATTCCATCCACCCAAAATTCAAATGATCACGTTAAAGTTCATCGGCATCTGTTGTGTGAAGCATCAAAACGGACTCTGAATGACTTAATACATCTTTTGCCGCAACTGAAAAACACAAAGTGTACCGTAAGCACTTTGATCGGTAGCTGGAAACCGTATAGTCATTACTGTAAGACTCTGTGGCATCTGGAGAAATTACATCTGTTATTCCCGACACACAATCTTTACCTGAGCTCTAAAGACTTGATTTATTCAGCTTCTGTTCCACGAAATCAGGTTTATGATAGGGCTTGGAATTTCACAAGACTTGGGCTCCTTAGCCAGAAGCCGCTGAAGTCGCAAAGCTTATAACTTTCAAAAGACGTACATTATTTTTATGAAAGGTCTGCCCCGGGCATTCCTCGGACTTCAAACACAGAAACACAAAAGCTGTAATGTGCAGGGATTGTGTTTTCCAATTCCTCGGCATCAAAGCCGAAGTGTGTTGATGGCAAGTGGAACGTAGCGCGGAACGTAGCGCAGAACGTAGCGAAGGCGAGGATTGCCCTTATATCAATATGATAACGTGAGAAATGGCTATGGCGCTACATGCCGGCCACATATGGGTGCTCAGCACTCAATTTTTGTAAATAAATTCAGCTGCCCTTGGTGGTAAGAAGTCGATGTACACTACGTGTGAATATTTTTTCCTCTGAAGCTTTAATGTGTCAGGATTTGGAATTTTAATCCCTTAAAACATCACTTACAGAACTAGTTTGGTCAGTGTTCTGTTATTGATGTACTGTGATGTATTGTAATGTTGGACAACATTATAGTGCCCTTTTAATTAAAAAGTCTATGTGGAATTTGTTTTTAAAGTTCAACAACCCCCTGGAAATTAGATAGATGCTTCATCCTTTGATCCAAGCAGTAATGCAGGGCCTACAAATGCTCGTCTCCAGCAACATAAAAAGCTGGTATTGATCTGAAAAAGGAAAAAAAAAAAATAAATAAGTAGTGTTCCTTTTAATAGACTGACGGCATCTTAGAGAAAAATGTCAGGATCTGTGATTGGCCGTGTGCTGGAGGTGAGCCTTCGGAGTATTTATAGTATCCCTGGTATAGGAAATTACAGTCATGTGACAAAGCAAATCTGCTTTGGCCTACAGCAAACTGCAACGTAAGCAAAAGGCATATTTGTGGCACATGCAAAAACATGTCAGAGTATACTGCATTTATGTGAAATTCGGTAATTTTATCGTCATTAATACGTCGAGGGGGATTCGTCACAGTTTGCGCTAGGAATGCTTTGGCATTATACACATGTATCCAGTAGATTTTTTTCCCATTGATACTAAGCTATTACGAATAATTGTGTAGCTAAAACAAGGTTAGGAAGATCAGTATCAAAAGGGGAGTTTTGTGTACTTGGCATCGGGGTGTCGTTTCAGATTTCGAGTTGAAATACAAAGGGTATTTCTTACCTGATTTGTATTCATTCACACAATGCAGAGAGCAACCTCTCTTGTTTCCAAGTAAGGAGAGTCCAGACAGGACTTTTGTGTTCCACATAATCCGATACGAGCGCGGTGCTTCCTTCAGTACAGCCCCTGGACCCCAGCCATCGCTCTTGTCTTGGATGCTTTTTTCAGGACGTTCTTTCAGCTGGGTGGAAAATTACATGTCTGGACTTTTTTTTCCCATTTAACTTTGATCCCATTATTAATGATTTAAAATAGTATTTGAGATGCACACATGCGGACTCTAATGAACTCTTTTGGGATGACAGGCAAATAAAACGTTTGATTTTCTAAAATAATTTGGTCGAAGGTGCCATTTTTGTTTTAAAAAGTCTTCTCGCATTGCCTCCCCCCTATTTTTTTTAATCTATTATCTGTGTAGGGTGTTCGTTATGGTCTTGACAAGTGGTCTCTATTGATCTCAATGTATTTGGCCCTGCATTAAATGCACAGTATACTAAAGCACTGAGGACCATTGTCATTATGTGTCTTGCTCACAGTGAAAGTCTTCAGCTCTCACAAATACAGGGAAATTGCTGTTTCCTTTCAGGGCTTTTTCCTGACAGTGTCCCCGGAGTCCATACTGAAAGTGGCCAAGCATGCGTCGGACAACAACAAGATCTTCTGCTTAAACCTCTCGGCCCCGTTCATCAGTACGTTCTTCAAGGAACCCTTGATGAAGGTCATGCCGTTTGTCGACATCTTGTTCGGGAACGAGATGGTAAGTGAGTTTGTTCCA
The DNA here is from genome assembly GCA_026774425.1 of Petrocephalus zakoni. Taxonomy (NCBI): domain Eukaryota; kingdom Metazoa; phylum Chordata; class Actinopteri; order Osteoglossiformes; family Mormyridae; genus Petrocephalus; species Petrocephalus zakoni. The sequence continues at coordinate 7,325,315 of JAODKN010000042.1, forward strand.
TGTGTCAGCGCCTCAGGACTGACACCATCTTCAGAGCATATGTACCACAGTTTAAATGCCTTTAACTCGATCCGTGGGCGGGGAAGGTGGGCGGATTTTGCGATTATGTTTGTGAGTGTGTGTCTGTCTGTCTTTGTGCGTGACCTGAGAATTCATTGCGCTGACCCCCGACGAAAGAGGGAAAAAAGGAAACGCACTGTAGATTTTCAGGCATATTAAAGCCTGCTGTGTTTTTTTTCACCCCCACTGGCAATTTAACATTTCACAAAGGCACCACTTGGTAAAGAACATAGTAAGAATCAAACTTTTAATCATGGGAGATCTAATGTGGTTTCCAGACTTAGCTCGGTCACGGGTCAGTAAATCTTTGGGAGGTCCTCTGAAAAGGAGCATGCCTTCAGCAGCTTCCGAGCCTACCCAGAATGCACTTGGGTGAGTGGGGCAAATAGCAGTGGAGGTTGTGTGTGTCACCGTGCCCCTACTCTCCCACACTCATCACCCCTGGCGGGTATGGAGACTTGATCCAGAATCCCAAATGGAGGCCCAGGTCCAAAAGACTGTTTACCACCTCCACTAATGAGCCAGAGTGATGGTGACTTAGTCATCTGGAGTCAAGGCATGGGTTTATTAACTCCTATAACCAGTCGTAACACTTGTTGAGGGGTTGCACACATTGTCATTGTTGAGGAGTCTTCTTATATGACTGTTTTACTTCTAGCTCTGTGGTCTCCAGGGAAAAGCTACCATTGATATATGCATGTTCCAGACTAGCTTGACTACCAGGGCTTGCTGATTCGTTTACAGTTACATATGGATTTATATTTTGGTGGCGGAAGCTTCACCAGTCTTGCTTCCGATCCTCTATCATTTTTTTTTCCCCAGTAACTACTTATCCGGTCAGTGTCACACAGCTCCCAGGGGGTGTATAGCTGTCTGTATTCTGAAGGAAATTCCAGACTATCTCAGGGCACTACTACACACACACACACACACACACACACACTTACACACACACACCTTCCTACAGTTTAGAAAGGACAGTTTATGGTTACCTGAATCATGTTTTTGGACTGTGGGTGGAAACCTTTGCAAATGAAGGGGGAAACTGTACTCTAAAAGTGCTGCATGGCTTAGTGGATTAAGACTCTTTGCTAGTGATCAGAAGGTCGCCGGTTCAAATCCCCTGGCTAGTAGAGTGATTTCACCATTGGGCCCTTGGGCAAGGCCCTTAGCCCCAGTTGCTCCCAGCACTGGCCTTGCGTTCTCAATTGTATGCTGCTATGGATGAAAAGCATCTGCCAAATAATTAAATCAAATAACTTACCAGATAAAGTGCAGATTGGGTACAAGCTTTAAACCTGGGGGCCGTGACATAACAGTCGAGTGTGTGTATCACCTCAGTGTTAAAAAGCTGTTACAGAGAAATTGATATGATCTGCTGCATTGTACATGTCATTATGTTTCAGGCCTGCAGAAGCTTAAAGAACACTCGTCCTTTGAGGCATCTCAAATTATCTTTAAATCTTAGTTCATTTCTATCTATACACATAAGAGGAGGCTGACAAGGGTTCAGTGATTATAAAACGATACTTATAGATAAGCTCTGAGAATCTTCCTTAACGAAAATCACTGTCTTTGCTTATCCTTCAAAACCCATTATCTGTTTCTTTTTTCTGCTACTTATTGTTTATCGGAACCTGAAAAGTGTACACTTCATTTCGCACCGTAGCGTTTATTAGCCTACTTGGCTGTTCCGCCAAATCAGCCACAGAAGTCGTTGCGGGTCTCCTTGCTGCAGATGTGTTTGAATATTAGATAATAAGCTAAGAAGTGAGATATACAGACAGCGCCGCGATGTTACGTGGACCGAAGTTTATTGCCTCATATGCGTCTGCATTTTGCAGCGCTGTTGCAGTGTCTGAATATGCAGCAATCATGTGATAGGCACTTGTCCGTTTGATCTGTCGTTATAATGATAGACAACTCTGAATTGCACAATTGGATGCAATTGCAACCAGTCGCTATAAATTATCGTCATATTGCCCCGCACTAGGCGTGACTACCGTCAGCCCATTCCGTTTCCTGCCCTCCTTCTCTAGAATGGGAATGTGCTACAGTGGTCTGTTTGTTCAGCGGTGAGCCCGACCTCCATCGTTAGGACAAGCTCACAGTCTACTCGGTAACAGTAACTAAGTGACAGCTATGCGGCTTTGTGCCCATGCATGATGCGCTGTGAATGACAGGCGCCATGGGTACCGCGCGTCACTGCAGCGTACTCGCTGTCCCCCTTTCCCTCACTGTATACATCATTCCAGAAGGAAAGTGTCATTTAATTTCCACTACATTTCTACGTGTATTGTAGCTAAGAACTTGGATTAAATATTTATTTTTGCACTTCTGAGTTGTTTAAATGGGTAATAAGTGATAAAGCACAAATATCTGACGGTAATTCACTGTCAGCTACGACTGAGGCGGAGATCCTGATCACATGACCAGTAGATTAGGCCCTCTTTAATAAGGTGGCTAGGATTGCTACACTGCCCCCTACTGTTGGGAGCTGCCACGTCGCGATCCTACCTCGGACCCTCAATGACAGGGGCACATACAGGAATGCACTACTGGATATGCTCCCCACCTGTGGGCTTGTCATCCCACTTTTGACACCAGCACTGTGACTCCGACGGGGGCAGCTGGTGGCGAGGCTCAAAAATTCCGGTCTGTTCCGGCCATCCTGCTGCGTCTGTCACCGAGTCAAACTGCCGGAGAAAAACAGCGCGACTCCTGTTCCTGTCATGGCGACGATCTTTTTGGATGGGGAGGAGTGGGGGGGAGGCACCTTGCCGCTCTCGGGCCCCAGGACTGGGGCGTGACCCGGGGGGGCGCGCCACTCCGGCAGCCTGCGGCTGTGCCTCCTGCCGCTGAGGCTCGAGGTGGATGGGGGGGGGCCACACTCGCCCAGGGCTTCCGGCTCTCGCGGGGGTCACGGGAGCCGGCAGCTGACCTCTTTGGGAGTAACCCCCATCGATACTGTTAAAGGAGTAGCTGCCTTTTTAGGGTGGGGGTACAGTAACCCCTTGGGGGGGGGGGGGGGTTACTGTTTATCCTCCAAACACCAGCCCAGAACTTGCAGGCACACCTGTAGGCTATGCCAGGCAGCAAAATGCACTAGGCAGGGGTGCACCCTGGATGGGATGTCAGTCCGTCGCAGGGCACACATACAGATAAGCATAGCCATATTTCTTGGGCAATTTAGAGACTTGGACTGCGGGAGGAAAGCAGCGAAGCCAGAGGATACCTGCGCGGCACAGCTAGAACAGCGCGGGCTCCTGGCCTCGGCGAGGCATCTCAGGGGGGATGTGGAGAATCGCTCAGGCTCAGCGGCTCCTCTGTCTATGTCGTGGGCGGTGAGGCCACTTCGCCCCTTAAGTCTGTGGGTGGAGATCTGCTACAGCTTGATCTCCAAAGTCCAGGCCGCTTCTGCCATTGGACACCTAAGGGAATGTCCCCAACCACACATCCAATAGGCAAGGGTCCTTTAATAGCCTACTAGGATTCCTACAACATTCACTTCAGTCTAATATACCACTTTTCTTCGTGGTAAGTCAATGTTCTTGTTCAGTAAGGGTGTACCATGGCAATTTATCATTTTACACAGTGATGCTTAATTACTAGTTAATTCCACTATACGAATGCAGTTTTATTATAGTATTTTGGGGGTTGCTTATAATGGAATGCTAAAATATCTATATTTGATGGTCTCCCATGAGCCTGTAATATTTTCTGAAACTATTTAACCGGCTCTGCGGCATCTAACCATGGATTTACATCTGTAAACAGCTTTTTGCAGGAGTGCAGTAATTACTGCTTTTGGGGAGTTCAGTTCAATGGAAAGTGAAGAGACGCGACGCATTTACTCAGGTGCTGGGGACCCAGGGACAGCAAAGGCGAGGCCATCCAGCCTGACATCTTTCTCCCTAATTGGCGAATATGACCTGGGAACAGTACTAGCCTAATTGAGTCCTTGTCGGCTGTCCTCTGACTACATGGCATAAATTCAGGGCATAACATTTCAGAACACTTAATGGCCACAGTTAATTAAGCAAGACTGAGGAATCGTTATTGCTGAAACCAGATGGCTTAGGTGACAAAATTATTCACAATTTGCTTGCCATTTGTTGCACATAAGATAAACTGTACAATGGAAATTATTTGGTTATTACTCATGAAATTTTATTGCGGAAGCTTAGGAAGTTTAGAAAAATGGCGAGATTAATTGAGATGGAATGAATCACCCCGACTGATACTGTATAGGCCATGATTCATTGCAGCGTGATTCAGATCATTTGAAATGACTGTCTTAAAAAAAAAAAGCAAACGGCTGCTAGGTTGGTGAATGATTTAAAACGCTCTATTCCTCATAAAATGGAGTCGGGAGTTACCGTGAGCCAGTGCGCGATTAAGAGATTTATTCTCTCCTGCTTTCAGCAGCCTCTCCTCACCATCATGTATTTTCCGCGTGCCGGGACATGGCACCGTCTCTTGGTGCTGTCACATTCTCTCAGCACAGCCAAAATCACGGCTGCTCTATGTACACGTCTTGCCGGGCGTTTGATGGCCGGCCCAGAAGCCCCCCTCTCCGCGGCCCAGCCCGTGGCTCCTTCCTCGGCGTCAGTGCGCGGGTGACCCCTGAAAGCCGACCCAGCCGGCTCCTATCTCACCCTGCCACTTGATCCTCTCCTTGACAGTACGCCGGTATCCACCGTGCTTTCGACTGAGTGTTGGGTCTGGTATGATGGGGGTGTATCACCATGCATACACGTACTGGTGAGAACCAAGGTGGTGGCTTGGGGGGTGTAAGAGCTTTGCTCAGCATCAGTCTGCCAACCCCAGAATTCGAACCGACGACATTCCTGTCATTAAATCCTAACTTCCTACTCAGCGAAGAAGGAGTGAGGGCCGGATCTCTGCAGAATGCTGGGTACACCATGCCCCTACTGCTCAGGCCAGACCGTCCCACCCAACACCGAGTAGCTGGGAAGCGCTTCAGACGGGGGGCGGGGTGTGTGGGTGGCTGGTGGGGGGGGCTTCCTGTCCTTGTTTCCTGATGTTTTGAAGCGACCCACAGGCTTGGCTCGGAGAGGTGTCCCCCGCGTCTTCCTAAGGAAAGGATGTGCCCACGAGATGTAAAGGTGGTAATAAGCGAAGCGCAGAGACAATGCATACGGCCAGATCCAGCCGGCTGCCTTCCTCCGAGTCACTGTCCTTAGTCATTTAAGTCAAAAGCCCACACAATGGCTGTAAAAAAAAAAAAAAACGGACAGCAGACACTTTCTGTGTTGTGTAACTGGCTTCATTGTGGTACCAAGTGCCGTGTTTATTTATTTATTTGTGAAGCACCGTTGGCGCGGCGTCGGTGCCAGTGACTGGTCTGCGGCGGTTTTACTCCACAGTGCCGCGCCGAGACCGTACCTGTCGCCAAAGCGCACACCTGCCGCTACAGAGCGCCGGATCCATACACGTCGTCTCGGTACATGTCCCGGCCGGCCCTGCCAAATGTTTTCTGTCAATAATCCAGGCAGCGAGAGAGCATGCCTCCGTCAGGGGAGCCCGGCTAACAACTGTAATTGTGTGGACTCGGGGTTAGCCTTGGAAATCCTCCAAAAGTGAACCGTGGAATATTTGAAATCGCCGAGGGTTAAAAGAGGGGTTCTCGAACGCGGCGCAGGAAATATGAGACCGTGCGGCATCTTAACAAGCAGGTTGGGACCGGAGTCCTTTGAAAGAGAGTAATGATGGATGTAAGAGGAGATATTGTGCTGAGGGTCGATCAATAGTGCAAGCTCTCTGCTGGCACTGGGGCCAGTATATTTCTGTCACAGCCAGAGTGAGTGCAGGATGTCAGCTTGTTGCTGGAATGACTTAGAGAGGTTTAACACCGGCCTCCTCTGATACCCTATAACCCTGTATTTTCCTGCTTGTGATCTAGTAGGACTCAAAGGCCGAAGGGATGTTTTCCTTTCTCTTATCTTCCGGAGCACTGTGGAAAGAAGGCCTTTTGTCCTCGGATGACAATATTCCCACAGTCCGGTCATGTTTTTTTTTTTTTCCCGGTATGCTCATCTTTTGCTTTCCGTCACCTCTCCCGGGGGGGGGGGGGGGGGGGGGGGGGGGGGGGGGGGGGGGGGGGGGGGGGGGGGGGGGGGGGGGGGGGGGG
>JAODKN010000042.1:7331628-7343887 GCA_026774425.1 Petrocephalus zakoni
GCAGTTTGTAGATTTATTATTACAGTAAGTCGGGCCGCAGTGAATAAATCTGTCAGGAGCTGTATAAGAGCAGGTTCAGAAGTGGACATTGGTCTTTTGATGTTAGATGGGGGAAAAAAGAAATCCAAATATTTTGTGTAAAAAGAAAAAAAATAAATAAATAAAACACATCCATTCGAACTGGTTGCGTGGCATAAAAATGCAGTTTTATCAAATGTAATGGGCATATTTTTTTTTTTTTGACTGTCAAAGGTTACCCTGGAACTCATTTCTGTGCTTGTGGGTGCTGAAAAGCGACTAAATTAGCTATTATATCAGCAACATGATTATTAAGCCTTCACTTGGAAACTGTGGTTTTCATTTTATGAAAATATACAGTGTTCTTATATAAAGGTTTTGTTGAACAAGTCTGAATGATCTCACATATAATGCTGTCTTACTGGAGAGAATCTTGTGTTGCTGTAGAATGAATTGATGTAACATGGGGGGGGGAGTTAGAACGTATATAAGATTGATGGATCACAGACGATTGAATGGTGGAGGAAATGATCTGTTACTTATTTTGAAACCACACCTCTTTGAAGTTCAGCATTGTTCCCATATGAACTGAATGACTTATTATTTTGATGACCCACATTATTGTGGCCTTTTTGATTGCATCGTGGTGAGTCTTTTCTTGAAGCGAAGCCTTGCGGATATAGACTTTCTTTTTCGGAGTCCTCACGGGTAGCTGCGCGCAGGCCAGGGGAACAGCTCGCCGCTCCAAACCTCAGTAAATTACAGCCTGCCCCCCCCCCACCTGGCAAGGGGCCATTTCATGCCACATCAGCAGATAGGGCCATGAACAAATCCGATTTTGATGTGGCCAGTTCATTAAAAGGAAACTTTCATCTCCTTGACACAAATGGTTCATATTGTCGAAAAATACTTTTTTCTTCTTTTTTTTTATCGCTTTAAATATGCGAGCCGTAAAAGAGCGCACGATCTTTATTACGGAGTCAGAAGTGAATAGAGCAAACTAAGTGATCTAGCAGGCGGATAATGTTCGTTTTCTCCATGCAGCTTTTGTATCTAACCGCTGCAAGTTTATTTGATTTCTTTTTTTTTGTTGTTGTAAAAAAAGCAGCACGTAGAATCATTTAGCACGCATGCAACAAAGTACTTTGACTTTGCCAATACAAATAACCAGTTCTTTCCCCCATATTGTTTTTCGTATAATTCCACTGCCAGTAAATGTCTGTTGGTCTGTTGTGTTGTTTCCATGTCACCTCATAATGAGTAGTAGTATCAGTGAGGTCTTTGCTTGGGGACGGCCCCATAGCATCGCCACTGTCGTTCACACACACAACCCAGTAAGTACGCCCACCCCCCACCCACCCGGAGACAAACAATGCATGCCTCTGCATTGCTTCCTTTACCTTCTGATGTTATATCCTCTATTACAAATTCTCTCAACTTCCTTTCGCTCCTACGACATCCACGGCCTATCAGATGTAGATATACCGCAAATGTTTCCTTCTGCTTTGACTCTGAACTTTTCCAGAAGCCGTCGGTAAAACTTTATGGCCTTCTTGGACAGTTAAATGGGTCAGAAGAGAGGGTCACGTGAGTTTCATTAAAGCAGGGAAGAGGCACGTGCTTTGTAGAGCACTGATGCTGCCATGCAGGCTTTGGAAGCTAACTCTCTCCATGGCTGTGTAGCACTGTTTGTTTGTGTTGTCTGTCTATCACACCAGGCCTGACAACTGAGCATCTCTAGCAATCTCTTCAGTCTTGCTTGGCTGCTAGTGTTTTGATTAAATTGTGTCTCGTTGCCGAGTGCCAGTAAAATAGATGTAAGCTTATATGCTGCAAAGTCCCTTGCTATCAGCTCCTTAATTGAGAGAATGGAGCTATGGTAGTTCATGCAGAACTCTACACAGTTGGTAATGACATCTGTCAACTGCTGAGGCAAATCTGGTAAAGGCTCCAAATACTGCTTCTGTAAAAGTTCACCAATGCAGGCTGTAAATGGCAGAGAAATTAAATTAATAGTGAGCTTCTCTCCCAGCAAATTAAGCAGAGTTTTAACTTGACCCATTTTTTGACAGGTACCAGGATGGAGAATTCAGCTTAAACTATAACTTGAAAACTAGATTTGGAGGTTAACCAGTACAATACTGGCTGCATTTCTAGATTTTTAAATGTTTAAGCTGTCACCTACCGTTACATTTGAAGGTTAGACAGGTTGGTTCCAACTATCCGTCTTGAGTGTGAATGTAAATCTAATCCATTCTTTGCTGGTTAGCTACACCTTTCATATGTTATTCATTTCCGCATAGACATTTCTAATTTTGTAAAATGTGTATACAAGTAACACCTAGAAATCTATTGTCTTTTATGAGTAGATTATCAGACACCATCAACTACAGTGTCTCTCACGTAAGCCCCACAACTAAAACCTGTCTTAAGCAATTTGTCTTTGACCCAGATTTCATAGCTTTTAGATGTTTACACATGCAGAGTATATTAATAAACAAAGTAAAATTACCTACAATAGACTAACACGCCGCTCACTGTATTATAATTTGTGCAACACGAGTAACCTAAAGGGATTTTGCGTTCACGCCAGGAAAGATCTGGAGAGATACACACTACGTTTCGAGGCTGCCATGTGTGTTTGAAGAGCTTACGGGCGCCATCTCTCCATGTTGTTGTCTGATTAACAATGTGGGCATATGACTTGCATCAGAACCTATGTTGAAATCATTATAAACCAGACCAAGTATAGACAAAACAAGCCTCAAGACCGTGTCTACCAAATCCGTAAATCGACTTTTGCAAGTTCTTGTGAAAATAAATCCCTGGTGGTTGTCTGTCAGATGAGGTCCGCAGACGTGGTTAATACTGGTTAGGTTAGGTTTGGTTTGGTAGTACTTTACTGATCATGTTAAAGGCTAACTCTTTCAGTACCTCTATAGTTTAACGATTTTTTGGTGTGTTTAAACAGCCGAAAAACAGCTCCAGGCAAAATCCTCTTTACTCCTCAGGAGATCCCTTTAAACACATGCAATAGAAGCTCTGCTGTTAATTTCCAAACTGCCTCCTTGAATGAAATGTATATGTCTGTGATATAAGAGCTTGTTAATGTTTGGTGCCATTACACTACAGAGAGCTTCATCTTCAGCTGGGAGTCTGTGTTCCTCCTCATCTGCCATTTATTTTACAGAAATGACATTGAAAAAAACTGATCTTTTCTTCCCGACAATATTTTGGTATCAGTGAAAATAGTGAGTTGAATATGGTGATTTGTGGCAAAACTAGATGTTAGCGGTCACAAAAAAAAAAAGTATGACATATTGGCTGAATTATGAAAGTCATGCAATCCCAGACTCAGTGTAAGTCCCAGATAACTACAGTACATACATCGGTTACATATATCCAATAATGTGTAAATTTCATGGTATGAATACAGACTGTAATTGGCTCAATAAACTTTTCTTTGATGTGGCTCTCAATATTTTCAGATTTCCTGGTTTATCCTGAAGGTAGGTTAGATTATACAGTACTGCCAGCCTTCCTCCTAACCAAGAACATGGGGCATAGAATGTGCAAAAATGCTTTACTTTCCCTGCCATGATTTGTTTTTGACATGAACATGCCAATGGTGCTAAATCAGACTTGTATCCCACTGTGCACTTTCACAAGTGAAAGGAGACATTTGTATTACTGTTTAAACAGTTTAACTCTGTTTTCACTGTTTCTCGCAAATGTTTAATAATGTTTATATAATATTACCCATGTGCTTGATTTAAATGTTTAAATGTATATGTATAGTGGAGGGTGAAATGGGAGTTTTATAAGCACCGTTGCCTCATAGTCCCAGGTTTATGGGTTCGATTCCTGAACTGGTTTCTCTAAATTAACCATAACGTGTGAATGTGTGCCCTGTGAAGGACTGGCATCCTACAGAGGGTGATCCCCTGCCTTGTGTCCCATGCCTCCTGGGATAGGAGTCCTGTGCCCCTATAATAGAAAAAGGACGGTGTATAGTGGTCCATAACCACTACATTGTTTTCATCTTCTCCAGGCCTAGCATATCACATTAGGCCCAGGAAACAGCTGTTTACTGAAAGACCACAAGCAGGAAATAAGTATAACTTTTAATGTAAATAAAGTATGGGTCCAGCTTAGCATCCCTGTGTGAAACACTTTTTAAATTTCAGTCTCGATATTACTCTAGGCTGCGCAACGGAGCTAACGTTTTTGGTTTGTATTAGCCTGGGGGAATTTAGTCTTTCAGCATATCAACTTTTATTAACCTTAGTGCTGAGCTCTACTCTTTGATTTGTATTCCTTCTGAAACACTGCCATCATTTTTTTGCATGCTTGTCAAATAATTACAAACAACTGTAGAGAATACAGCAGAGTTAATCACAGTATTTATTATTTTGTGTGTCATAGCAGATAAAACACGAGTAAACCTTGGCCCTGCTTTACGGGTTCGAAATGCTATTATTTTGTCATTACAATTGTCAATGGCTGAAGTCATGCCTACGTTCCTGACCCAGTGTCTGCATTTTTGACAAGCTACTCACTCTTCCAATGGATGCATTAGTGAAGGATCTAGGAACAGATTTTTTGCAAGATCTGTTAAAACACGTCTAGTGTTTTTTTACATATACCAAAGTCTGCTTTGCAGGACAATAAAAGCCAAGACATTAACCAGAAAGTCCTTCCACGTGAAATGAATTATTCAACAGTGATAACGGAGCACCTGGTCATAATGTAGACCATCGGGCTCTGCAATCGTCGGGGCAGACACACAACTCCCATTTTTTTCTTGCTGTCTAGCCATTGAACTTTATCTTGTAAAGTTGAATCGCGTGGCAGACGTTCGTGAAACACACTGACTCGTTTTAACTTCTCATATAGAAGTCGGAAGAAATGTACACTATTCAGATTGAGTGGAAATGTGTGTATCCGAATGCAGAAACTGCTAGACTTTCACCGCAAAACGTGAAACTAATTAATGTCCATCCGTCTATTTTTGAAAACTGCTCATCCAATTAAAGGCAGCAGCCAATTAAGACTAAAATTTGGATATAGATAAAACACCTAAATGGGGCTCCATTTTAGAAGGGGCAAGCAGCCAAAGCAACTGGTCTGTTTAAAATGGAGGACATGGAAGGTACCAAATGGTGAACTGAAGAGGATTTTTTTTATTAGTTTCACCTCAGTGGCCAACCCGAATTATATTTTGAGTTATTAATTCTTTTCCATGTATTTTTCTTGTATTGTTTTCTTCATTACCATCTTTTAATATTCTATACATTAATTTGTTAATTGGAGACATCCTCGCTGAATTCATCATTGGTTGGCCCCTTAAATTGTTAAGTTGTTGCCCAACTCAGTTGAGGGACGTATGGTTGCTGGAGGTCTGAGGCATTTGAGGACATTTACTCTGTTCATTTTTTATATATATTTTGTTTGCTATTGTTTTATGTTTTGTTTTGCTTTTCGTCTGTGCTGTGTATGACCTGTAGTGACACTCGTTTCACCCCCTTGCACCCACAATAAATCAGAGCAGAGAACGGGATGCTTGTCTGTAAGACCCCTTGCATACTCTGCTGCTGGCCATCTTCGCAACAACAGTTACATAATAAGGAAATATATTTCATGTGCTTCACACTGTATAGTTATAATAAGGTCTAAGCACTGACTTCACACTAATTCAAGGACTTAATGCTAAACTGTACTGCCTAATTACTCCAGTAAACCCTGTTTAACCTTGGCAATGCAAATAACTGAATTAGCCAGTGATGAAGTTGTGATTTGTGGCCTGGAAGTTATAAAAGGATTCCAGGATTTTATTATGTGGCGCTATAGGGGAGGTGTGTACTACCACCCTGATAGCACATTCCCTGCGGAATGGCTGCCGAGTATCAGGCTCCTACCCCGAACAAATACCAAACTCTTTCTATGCATTTGCATAAAAGTGTTTGAGGTATGAATCCAACTTACAATTTAATTAAAGTGCCGGCAGAGGAATAGTCGATAATGTATGTTTTATCACAAAAAAGCAAAGAAAATGTCTTGAATATAAAAAAAAAAGTATTTAATTTATGTTACTATTAAGTTATCCAAATACTCCTCTTTTGTTTGGATACAATTCTCTACTAACCAGGCAGACATTTGCCTTCTTAAGCCGTTTGTTCAAGCAGAAACTAGGGAAACGGCTGCTCTAGCTGCGAGTCGAGCGCTACGCGTAAATTGGCAAGTCGCTCGCTCTTAATGAGATGTGAACGCAAAACAGTTCCTTTGGATATAACCATAGTCATTTAAATAGTACTAATAATAGCAGTAATAATAATGATTGATCCACCTTCCAACCACTTAGCCAGCGTAGTCTTAGAGGTACTTATTGTTATAATGTGTCTTGGCTGGCTTAATGTATCAGTCAGTATCTTGGTCATATGCAGAGAGGGATTGGGGGGGGGAGGGGGGGTGCAGAGGGCACATCCACAGGAGGTGACAGGAGGTAACCAATGAAAATCGAAATGGGGGATGGGGTAGTTATTAGCCGCCACAGTGCCAGGATGGTCAGACAGGAGTCCCCCATTCTCATCATACACACAAAAAAAGCCCCACAGCTTCCGCCCCCCTCGCTCGTCCGAAGCCCAGGCTGGTGCCAGGCGCGCTTGCTTGGCCAAGCCTCTGGCTCATCTGCGTGTGGCAGATTAATTGATGTGTCCCCGGCACCATTATGCTGACCCGTGGCAGACGGGCCGCCCCCCGGGACCCACTAACCTTATTGCTTTTTTTTTTTCCTCTCCCCCTCACTCCTTCCTCTCCTAAAGGGCAAGGATGTCAACATCTCCCCAAGGTCACACTGTAAAGCAAATGCAGGACCTTTCCGACATAATTGGGTAATTTACCATCATAGAATCACCTCACTGTAGCATGTGGGTGCCGTAGTTGAAATCGTAAACCCGGCGATGGGATCAGTCCGTCAATATTGTCTTCTGTCATCTTAATTTACGGGCTTTTTCGCCATTCGTTATGCGGAGATGACTGGCCATCGCCGGACATTAGCGATGAGCAAAGCGGCGTCCGTTCCGTCTGTAATCATCACTGTGTCTCCTGGTATTGTACTCTTCGCGGGCTTGACCTTGTTATTTTTCAATTTTCTCATGGGTTACAGAAAAGCGAAGTGAAACGGTTTGAGCTGGAACCTGCCACCCTGTTGTCATGCTGCTGTGGTAATTTGGGGGGGGGGGGGAAGCTGGCAGATCAGAGCAGTTGTTTGGTCTTCGGAATACTAATTGAAAAGAAGGCAGAGTGGAATCGGTTTATGCTACTTAACCTCAGAAAATAGCACGAGGCTTAAGATAAGTGACTGAAGAAAGTGAGATGTCTCTGCACATATTGTGCTGCACCCAGCAGAGTGTCTCTGTAATTAACTGTTCATTTTTGTTTTATTTCAGGAGGCAGCTACTTTTGCCAGAGAGCAAGGCTTTGAGGTGAGTTGACCGGCAGTTGCTCACTAAACAGATCCTAAAGGATTATTTTTGCTGATAATGAAGTTCTTTTGGACAGTGATTGATGTGCTATTATACTCTCCAGGTCTTGCAGCAGTTGCCATGGAAACCTGGCAGTCGTCATGGTTTCTTTGTTCAGCCAGCTCGGTGTTATGACGCACTCTGCTAGGTCTGCACCCAACATCGCCTACAGATGTTATTTATTGAATTTTGAAAAGCCTCATGGGAAGCTGAGAACTTGGGCACGGCTTCAAGCTTCCTCCGCAGATACAGGGGAAATCAGGCTGCTTGGTTAAAAAAGACTCCTCATTAGCTTTATTACAGTTGGGGAGGATTCAGTGCTCTAGATCTGTTGTGATGCTACAGTAAATAGTGCACTACAGTAACCTTTTAATAACTGAATTACTGCCACCTGTGGTTTTAGAATATGCAAATTAAAATGATAGTCCTACTCAGTACATAAAATATTTATGCATAAAAGCGGGTGCTTCTTCAATGAAGGAGAAGTGCTAATTTTGTCATTTTCCTGTCGCATCCATAATATGGCTCTTTTATTGTCTTTTTGGTCTTTTTACCAAAAATTCTTAGATACCAGGAAGTAAATACAAAAGCCCAACACAGTTGCGCACAGTGGGCTCCACTTCAGTTTATTTAAAAAAGAAAAAAAAAATTGTGTGTGGTTTTGAAATGAATCAGGAATTAGCTCCCTAGTTAGTTAGGTTATTAGAAGAGTTAGGATAAATATACCTATATACACTGGGGAGGGAAAGGGAACCCTCAGAACAGCAGTTGCTGTTAATGATGTTTTAACAGGCAACACGCGTGAAATTCGAAAATCTTTCGTTAGCTTTCCGTGCTGCATGAGGATGTCGGCCGTCTCGCACTTATTTATTTATTTTTTGGGCTGGTGCCTGTCGTTTATCATTTTAGGAGGTCAGATGTGGCATTAGCCTGCTATCGTATGCTAAAATTCCAGCCGTTCGGGCCATTTATCATTATCGCGGCTGTGATTTTGAAGCCCGGGAGAACATTCTGCTCGCTCCTCGAATGGCTGTTATTTGGTGTGTCAGGTAATTAGCATACAGTAAACACGGTATCACTCGTGAACAGTAAACAACGGAGAGTGCATCTGAAATTAAAGAACCATGACACTCCTGCAGCGAGCAAACGGTAAAAAAAAATAATGTTACATGTACAGAAGAAATAGCATAATTTAGGAAATCCATTGGTTTTGCCTTGGATTGACCTACAGTCAAACATAATTGGTTCCAGAAGGTAAAACAGTTCACTCTGAACAATTCCCAGTGTTCTAGTGAACAGGTTTTGTTTTCTCTTTTATTTGCCTTTGTTTGGCAACAATGAGAATGCAGCATATACAGTTCCTTTGATATACAGAGGAGACTGGCACACATTCCTGACTTATATATATATATATAATATGTAATATATAATATATACTGTGTGTGTGTGTGTATATATATATATACAGAAACAAACCCGCACAAATGAGTCACCCTGGTCCCTCCCCTTTCTCGTGTGTAATTTAGGGGTCTGATGTTTTCATGTACATCTCTTTCGTTTGCCATAGAATTATTACAACACAGCACTTCTGATAAATGGTATGCACATTTCAAGGGGTGGTTTAGGGATGTTACTACTTAAGTGAGCCAATAATATCTTTACATACATTTGCAGAGATATTGAGGCAATATGTGAGCGCATAACGTAATTTGTAACATAATGAGTGGAACCATTTGTGCATTCGCACAAATCTAAAGTCCATTTTCGTTATTTAGTAACAGAAAGCAATTTGATAACCCCCTGTAACGTTTCCGGCTCTAACAGGCATTTATTTTCTTCTCTTTATAAAACCATCATTAGGTCTGGGTGCACCACACGTTTCTCAAATAGCCTTGCATGGGAGGTTGTCAGTTAAGCTGTAATTGAGACTCACCAAAATTAATTTTAGGGGAATATGAGTTTTATGCACCGGTCAGCCATAACATTAAAACCACTGACAGGTGTAGTGAATAACATTGATTATCTTGTTACAATGGCACCTGTCAAGGGTGCCATTATATATTAGACAAGTGAACAGTCAGTTCTTGAAGTTGATGTGTTGGAAGCAGGAAAATTGGGCAAGCGTAAGGATCTGAGAGACTTTGACAAGGGCTGAATTGTGATGGCTAGACAACTGGGTCTGAGCATCTACAAAACTGCAGGTTGTGGGGTGTTACCGGTATGCAGTGGTCAGTGCCTACCAAAAGTGGTCCAAGGCAGACCAACCGGTGAACCAGCGATGGGGTCATGGGCGCCCAAGGCTCATTGATGCTTGTGGGGAGCGAAGGCTAGCCCGTATGGTCTGATCCCTCAGGACTGCTACTGTAGTACAAATTGCTGAAAAGACTAATGCTGACCATGATAGAAGGTGTCAGAACACCCAATGCACTGCAGCTGGCTACATACATGGCTACATAGATGCAGACCAGTCAGAGTGTCCATGCTGACCCCCAGTCTACAATGGGCATGTGAGAGTCAGAACTGCACCATGGAGCAGTGGAAGAAGGTGGCCTGGTCTGACTAGTCATGTTTTCTGTTACATCATGTAGACAACTGGGTGCATGTATGTTCCGTACCTGGAGAAGTCAAGCCAGCCCAGGCAGTGTGATGCTCTGGGCAATGTTCTGCATGGCAATGGCATTCCCTGATGGCAGTGGCCTCTTGCAGCAACCTAATGAGCCCGGTCACACTGCAAAAATTGTTCAGGAATGGTTTGAGGAACTTGAAATAGAGTTGAAGGTGTGGAAAGGACCCAGATCTCAATCCAATCGAGCATCTGTGGGATGTGCTGGACAATCGACTCCAATCCATGGAGGGTCCACCTTGCAACTTACAGGACTTGAAAGACCTGCTGTCTTGGTGCTAGATTCCACAGGACACCTTCAGAGGTGAGCTATTTTGGTGGCACAATGGGAACCTGCGCAATATTAGGCAGGTGATCTTAATGTTATGGCTGATAGGTGTATATATGCGAAGTTACTTCAGCCTGATGGAAAATCTACACGTTGTAGCATAGTAGAAACTTTGGAAAATATATTGGCGATTACACAACGCTAAGCTGCTGCAAGTTCATACAATTCCCTCTGACTGATTAGCATAAACTACCCATTGCACTGGACATATGTAACTGAGTTATTTTTAGTCAGATAGGTGTTACATTAAACGCACGATTTGCATTTTCTTCAGAATAATGCGCTCTTAATGTATATATGTGTATATATAGTGAAATAAAGGCTACAATTATATTAAAACACTAAGGAAAGGGTAAAAAAAAAATGTTTTATCTTCGCGATTTAATTTTCATTCCTTTGAGAAGCAAGTTCAAATAGAGGATCAAACACTAATTAGCTCATTGTTAAGCCTCCCAGGTTCACAAGGCTTCTGTAAAGTAGTTTATTAGGTGTTGAAGTAAAAATATTGAGTGTTGACAGAACTGATGCATCTATCAAATCCCATGAAGCCCTTTTGATTGACTAAGAGATCTGATCCCACCCTGAAACATTTACATGCATCTCAAAGTTCCTATGCTGACATAGATTATACAGCATTGCCTGTTGAGTCTTTTCTAATAGGCTTTGTAGAAGACTTGAAACAGGTTTAAGCACAATAGTCACATGCTGTTGTCAGACAACATAAATGGTAACAGGTTGTCCCCTCTCACCAGCGTCTGCTTCGTTTTTTATTTAGTTTCGTGTTTTATGTTTTAATTCAAACCAAGAACTATGGCCTGTCTCCTGAGATGCTTTACTCGAAGGCTCTGGGTGGCTCACATTATTCTGTTAAGTCTCTCCTGTCTTACTACAAATATAGAGTTTAGCGCACCGCTCACCTTGCCGGCCACTGCGACACACCCAGCCAGGGCAGCGAAATCTGAGGAGCATCAGAGACTGCTTCCACTGAGGTGCAGCACTCATTGTACAATCTGTTGCTAACCTGTCCAAAGACAGGTCATTCAATAGTGCACCATTGTATTGGGTCCATTCAAAATGTTATTGATAGCAGGTCATATCCAGTAGATCTGCTAGAGTGTTCACATTTAATAGAAACAGATCTTGCCATTAAAAAGTACCAGTATTTTTGTTTATATAAACATCATCAATGTCTTAAACGGCACAGTAGTCTATATGAGGTGATAGAGGTGTCCAGGAAATGCAAACCAATGACTATTATACTACACGTTGTTTTATTTTTCTGTATATCTGATGTTTAACATATAGAGGACATAAGTTTAAAATGGTTTTATAGCTTTGTCAAAAGGTGTTAGATCCAAGAAATGACACCCAAACCGGAGAATTCTTAACTTTGTCCCTTTTAATTTGGGTTTTATACGTCATAGTTTTATGGATCTAGTTCGATAGCTTTCTACCAGTCACCTGGATATAATAACACATTATTGCTGTGCTATGTTGGTTTGGACAGGAAAAAGGCTGATTGATAAACAAAAAGGTCTGCTAGGTAAAAAGCCCGAGGCTCCTGCTAACAAATCGAAATCGCTCCGGCAAATTCTGCCAAAAGCCTTTTCACTATTACCTTTTTCAATTAGCCTCTCGCTTGGTCTCCCCCCCCACGTCACTCTTGGCCGGAAGAGATCGCGTTTAGGAAGGATGTATCCGTCGTGTTGTGATGGAGGTGCCACAGCTTCTTCGGGGGGGGGGGGTGTGTGTGGGGGGACGGTGGGG
>JAODKN010000042.1:7348091-7375740 GCA_026774425.1 Petrocephalus zakoni
CCCCCCCCCCCCCCCCCCCCCCCCCCCCCCCCCCCCCCCCCCCCCCCCCCCCCCCCCCCCCCCCCCCCCCGCCTTCAGGGAGTCCATGCCCCATGTGGAGCTGGAATGTTAACATATATGGTATTTGATTATATGGATGTTTACTGAGCAATGATGTGGAATGGACCAACAGTAGATTGAGTCTTACAGTAATGATTTTATTAAATGTTAAAACTCTTATTAAATCATATTTGTATTTTTTCCAAATATACAAATTCAATAGCATTTTCCTTTTCCTTAGTTATAAATTGATTTCCCATATTGCCATGTACTACATCACTTTAACTGAGCTTTTTAACAGTTCTGTATTTTTTCAGTTTTTCTGGTAAAAGTGTTTGAAATGAATTCACCCTTGACACTGACCTCTTATCGCTCACATGTACAATATGTATCCAGACAATTGTTGTACTCAAAGCATTGCTATGGTAACTGGAATACAGGGGATGTATTCCCCTCTAGAGATTTTAAGTTTTAACTGAATAGCATAAAAAACACAGTTGTAGCAGAATGGGATAGCAAGGTGCTCAAAAGCCTATAGGAGTTTTGGGAATAGGGGCACAAAGAGCTGTATAGTTTTACTTCCTCCTCCTGTAATAAATTTAAAGTAGGAAGTACTGGTACCCAATTTTCCCCCTTAACTTTGTGCGATCTTTACATCATGTCATAGTATATCCAACACCGCTGTTGTTTTGGATGTTCTTATAGGTGTTTAACATCTTTGGTAGGTGTGACAGGACAGAGATCTTTAACTACAGAGCGTGAGGACTACAGCTGTGTGTACGCGGTGGAGGTTTCGGGTTACGGCCCTGAGGCTTTGCCTGTGGACTCGCAGGATGTCTGTTCACACCACAAGCACATTTCTCTGGCCCGCTTACACTAGGGAAGCAGCCACACATTAGGGGCCTGTCCGAGCCTCACATCCCACCTATGGGAAACTTGTTACACATTTTTTTTCCGCTGTTTGAAATGGTATGAAATGGGCTGGGAGATGACTTGAGCTACCTACATTCATCAGACATTACATAGATGCACATAAAACAGTATTAATGTGCAATAAATAATAAGGATTAATGGAAAAGTATAACTGAATTTGGCCAAACAGGTAATTGATAGTGACAGTGCAGTGAGTGTGAGTGTCATTAAGCGCGATGCTTTGTGCTGTCCTCTCAACACTGACAGTCCGTTTGATGCTATGATATTATTCGTCTTGGCCTGTAGTGTGCCTTTCCACTGCGGTTTTTGTCTGTAAGGTTTTACTGGACAAGCCTCTCTCTACTTAACAAAAATGCCCTAGTCACCAACTTGTAATGATTTGCTTAACTGCACCTTCATAATGCCTTTATAATGCATTGGTAGAACATTCGGTGCCCCTTCATAATGCCTTTATAATGCATTGGTAGAACATTCGGTGCACCTTCATAATGCCTTTATAATGCATTGGTAGAACATTCTGTGCCCCTTTATAATGCATTGGTAGAACATTTGGTGCCCCTTTATAATGCATTGATAGAACATAAGCCACATCTTAACAGCTATAGTATACATCAAAGCAAACATTATATGCAGGGGGTGACATAAGTGGTACACAAGCACATAAAGCGTAAAAAATATTATTTTAAAACACAGTCATCATTTTTCTTTTTATGGTTCATGTAAGGTTAGGTACGCGTTTGTGTCCTGGAGATAATCACATAAGGTTGTTATTAATGTATTTAAATGCTGTTAATGGATGTTAGGTTGTTATGGTAAACTTACATGCTGCTTCTGAAAGTTCTATGAATGCATTATCAATGCATTGTGAAGGTGCACTGAATGTTCTATGAAGGCGTAATGAATGCGTTACGAAGGCGCAGTTAATGTAAAGCATTACCTACCAAATTCTAAGACATTCCGACTGCAAATGAAACCCCCCAAACTCTGGGGGCCTGACCAGATTGAACCCATCTTTTGTCCCGCAGGTGTTTTTACAGTGATGAATAATACCTGCTATCCCCTCTCATTGATTCTGTATGAAGACAGAGTTGTGCGTCCCCGTGAACTTTATATAAAATGCATGATGAATGTGAGGAGGTTGAAGACAATGTGTTCTGGTGTCATCTACAAAGGCAAACATGATAAATGTCAAGGAGTATCCAAGCCCCCCCTGATAAGTGGGACCGTAGCAGGCTCTGCTCGATAGGAGTACGACATTGTTATTCATGGCAGTTAAATAAATGTCAATATAAAAGAGAATTAAATATTTTCATTTCCCAGAGGCGGAGCTGTAATATACTTGATCTCTCATTTCATTTGTAATTTGTACCCTTGTCAGTATATGATCATTCACCAGACTCCATGTGTCATGATAAGCTACTTAAGGATGATTAAAGATGTGAAAATGCTTTGCCTATAAAGCAATCTTGAAAAGAGATGCCAATTTGCTGTCTCCCCACCCCCCCCCAACACTCCTTATAATATTAAAGCACTCTTTCGTCACCTCTTGGTATTAAATATGCTTAATGGAAGCTCCCAGAGACGTGTTGTCCTTAATTTAAAAGCCGCCGACACTATTGAACTGCGCTGCACCTTACTGATGCACCTATTAAAGCACTAATTAAAATCGCTGTGCCCTGAACTTTAACAGTGGAAATATCTAATAAAGGATCGTCAAGAAGGCTGGCTACCCCTAATAGCTAATAAAAGCCAAATAAGTCTCAGGTCAGCAAGAGAGTCGGGGAGGGGGTTAGAGAGGCTCTCATTGTGTTACTTTGTGAGAAAGGCCAGGTCTTCTCGCGTTAGTCAAAACAAGAGAGGATTTACGCTCGTCAAAGGCGAGCGGCGCGGTATGTGGTGCGCTGGTGAGTCGGAAATGTACAACAGCGCTGGGATGGGAGCCGCCCCTTATTTACGGCGGCACTGTGATATTTAACGCTAGGCCCTTTCCGCGTGTGTTCCACTGTCTGTATTACGCTGTTATTAAGTCACACGACATGGAAAATGGCATTGCCGGAAACTGCAAGTTTCACTACTGAGCTCAAGTACTTCATTCAGAAATATGATGCAATATTGATTTACATTTCCAATTGTTGCGTAATAAAAAATAAAAAAAAAAACAAGTGATTTACAAACGCCGGGGATCTCTTCTGTCATTTTTACAGCCAGACTGCAATGAAAATAATTATAATAAATTGGAAAATCATACTTACCAGTCACCTGAGTACCCCTGTTTCTGCTGAGGCCACATGAAATGAAGATTTGTGGCTTTTTCACTTTGTTTCTATACTCCTCTGTGGTCTGTTTAGTGGGTTTACTAACTTTACTAGCAACTTATCAATTATGGAGATGTTTAAGAGGTTGCAAGAGGTTTATATGGCTCATAATAGTGTTATATTTGTTCTTGAGATTATATAGCGATTGGTTTACAGCTGTTTCCTAATGAATGTGTACAGTGTGTGGAACGAATCTGGAGCCAATACTGAGCCATTAAATTACAATTATTGTTAATCCAATAAACATTATTGTGAAGTATTAAAACAAAAACTGATATGGATATCATTTCTATTGTTTCTAATTGGAAGATGTCTCTAGTTTGCTGGACCTGTGTTATTGTTTTAATGTGATCTTTGAAGTGGTACCATGTTTTTTTTTTTAATGATCTCCCCAGGGATAAGCTAGCAAGTGTTTTTACCCCCCACCCCAAGCCTCTAAAGGTGATTATTAGCGTCTAATGAACACACTCCTAGAGTATGATACATTTTCTCCGGAGTTAATTTATGCTGTGCTATTATTTTGGAGTGATTAATTAACAGGTTACGTTAAGGTAAATCGCATCCTTTAAAAAGTGAGAAGATATTTTAGGTAGATGTGCCTTTTTCCAGTATATGGGCAAAATAGCTTCCCAGTTAATTGTGAGCTGGGTGCTATACTTCTGGCATTTGTCTTCTGTGAGTCCCAGGACCATAACTGGCGGGATCTCCATTAACCAGAAAAGTGAGTGTGAGAATAGATATCATTTAAACCAGCTCCTGGAGACAGTTACGGAGGGAAATCTTTACTTTTTCTCAGTGATTTTTTTTTTCTTGTGTCCAATTCTTCCCACCCCTCTATGTAATTCCTCATCCAGCTATAAGGGTCAGGAGCTTTGGTGTGAGCACCGAGACACATGTCACAAGGTAGGTTCAAGGCCGGGGTCCCCCGCCCCCTTCCGTCAAGCGAGTATCCCTCGAGATGGCTGTCCTCTCTTTATCTCTTGCTCCGTACTCTGCCCTAGCTAAACGTATTTGAGCATTTGAATCGTTTTGCGCCGAGATCGCAGACTTCCCCTTCGTTTCAGCCGAAAAGGAAATCGAAAAATCGCACGGCTTGACGCAAGCTAATCGACACATTTTCTCTTTAACAAACGTTATAGGAAAAAAAAAATGGAGAAACTAGCAGAGGGGTGTAATTAGGAGAGGCGCGATATAGTGCGTGACATGGCCTGACACGTCGCTGTGTTAGGAGGATGGGTTAAGGTCAGGCTGTTTCTCTATATTATGACCTCAGCACTTCTCAGGCTGCGCTGATTAGCATTACAACGAGGCCCACGAATCAATGGTCTTTGACAAGGCTTCTGATTTTCCTTTTCAAAGGACGTGGAATTTTCCTCTCCTAGTGTTTCCATCATTTTCCCGCACACCCCCCTGTTTCGTCCTATTTCACAACAACCTTGCTGACAGATGTCATATTAATCAGTCACACGTTCCTCAATCTCAGCGATATCGATGGTGGGGCGGGGGCTATGATGAAGGAGCCGAATTGATGTCAACTCGTTAACTTGGATTCCTTGCCAAGAAAATGGCTCTTCTTCGTCTTTGGCCCAAAACCAAGTTAAACGTCCCAGTACATTATCGTCTCGCTACTGACACACAATAAAGCGTTCGTCTCCGAACTTCAGAAAGCTTAATTATATGCTTCTAACGTGGAACCCAATTGACACATTCATAGTTGTGAATTAACTTGTTATGGGGGGGGGGGGGGAATCAGGTAATTCAAGTTATGGTATTATATAGACCTGAAATTATGTAAAAGCGGCAGTCAGCCTCATTTCTTATCCAAAACCCCATACTAAACTCTGCTTCCAGGTTTTACATATTTTAACATTCATGAAATTATTAACTGCAAAATACACCTTATTTAATTAAGAAAGTAAGGAAGCAGAGAAGGATTTGGATAAGAATTATTTTTTTTCTCCCGTACATGTTATGCTTTGCAAGTATGCCAATAAACATCAGGTGGAATGTCATCCGAGCGACCTTGTACAGTCCTTTTCTGTCCATTGATTTTCTTTTACAAGTTTTTAAAGACTCTGCTGCTACTTGTATGAAAAAGCTAAATGACCTTATTTTACTTGATTGTTACCTCGCTCTGATCTTTGAAGGGTCAACAGGGAAAAGTCTCATTTAAGTGGAGTTGGAGCTTGTAAAACAGGAGCAATAATGCTAAAAGCGGCTGAAACAACTCGGGGTCGTGTTTGCAGACGCGCCACAGGCCCGTAACAACAAAAAACACAAGGCCTGGCAGAAAATCTTTCATTACCCTCCCCGTTCCTTACCAAACACTGTGCCAGTGGGCTCTTTGTGTTTTACATTAACAGAAAATTGGTCTTGGACCAGTCATGGTTTTTGACTGGCGCTGACTTTCTGTGTCGCATCTAATCATCTTCTTCCAGCAGCAAAGTTATGCATAAAGGCCTGTTTGACGTAAGCTAGAATGCTGGTAACAGTTGCATGGGGACAGTGGGCTCAGTGTGGCATTGGCAATATGCGTTATTTTTTCTTAGATATGATATTTTAAATATTATGCTTCTTCATGTTGACCCTTTGGTATTTTTAAAAAGTTGCGTTCGTTCACTTTTGAGAATTTCCCAGAAACCACAGCGTGCCTTCTAACGCAAATACGTATAATCTGTTTTATTTTTCATCTTCCACTTAAAATCTGTTACTTTCTCATGTGCGCAAAAACACAATTCATTTCCCCCTTGGGTACTTAAGAGACTTCTGAACGTTATTTGACAGTCAGATGCTTGGAAAGTGCACACATTGTCCCAAGTCAGCTCTACTCATTTCACACATTCTCGTGTTATTATCATATCAATTGATGCAGCTTGTATGAGACAAAGAAGGGTTATGGGAGCCACCAAGAGCATCATGCACCATTAAACATTAAAGCCGTCGACACGAACACTTAGAAGCTCGCTCTTGTCAGCCTGCCTTCTTCTGTTTGTTTTGCTTCATCACAGATTCGAAAATATGAAGCATTTCCCCCCAGCGAACCTTTTAAGGTTTATATTTTTTTTGAAAGCTTTTTAGATATTAGTTGTGTGCGCATGAATGTGTAGCTCTGAGGCATTTGTTTGCGTCTTCAGCGTTTTACCGCAATTTAAATGCCTCCTTTGTTGCGAATTGTAGTGCCCCGTTGAAAATACATCAGACTTTCATGTTTATGAAATGATTCTCCTTTGCTCATTACAGATGTGATACCGTGCGTTCCGTACCCCTGCGTTTGTTCGTAATGACTCACTGAGGCCCGGTCACCTGGGGCCGTGCGGCGTGGCTGGGCGCGCGGGCCCAGGGCCGGCTGCGAGAGGCCAGGCAGGAAGGCTCATTATGCGCCGTTTCCGCCAGCTCTTTAAAGCCCAGCTGAGCGCTCTGTGGTTTGCCAGCGTTGGACCTGCAATTACTCTGCCATGGTTTCCCCCGGCACCACAAACCCAAACTCCTCCCAAGAATGAGGTGGGGAAGGACCAGAGCATTTTATTACCACCAAGTGAAGAACATCCAAATGCATTATGTATATCTGCGCAGGTATATATATAATGGACCTGGAGGTGTCAGATAGGTTATATACATGGCATAGATATATCAGCACAGTGTCTCCCTGGTGCCTGTTCGTGTGCTAGCAACAATGCCTGTCCCCCTGCACTGCTCACATGGCACTTAGATTGTTGGGTTACTTGCGCTGAAAGATGCGATGTTCCTTCATCGCAGCGGTAGCTGTCGTGCGCAGAGCTGCGTGAGACGCAGTGTGACAAACAACCGTCGCGGGAACGAACACTGTCTGTCCTTGATGTTGTCTGGCACATATGAGGAGGCCTTGTGCCTTGTCAATGTCTGAGTGAGACAATTGGTGTGTGTGTGTAGGGTGGGGGGGGTCCTGTAAATACAACATTGTGGGGACCAAAATGTCCCCAGAATGTGATAAAAACCTGTTATTTTGACCTTATGGGAACTTTTTGATCCCCACACTCTAAAATAGTCAAAAGTCTTGTATTTTTTTTTGGTTTCTTATGATTAAGGCTATGGCTGTGTAGGGGTTGAGGTTGGCATAGTTGGGATTAAGGTTATGCCTATAGAAATGAATGGAGAGTCCCCATAATGATATGAATACGTGTGTGTGTGTGCGCGCGCGTGCGGCTCCTTCAGTACAATTTATTGGCAAAATAATCATTGAGCAAATAAATGAAATGCAGCTTTTTAAGTGTATTTTAGATCACATTGATATGAAACAGAAACATGAATCAGTGGCACTTTAGCTAGCTCGGCTCCAACAACAGGACTATATATTATATGTTTTCCGAAATTTTCATGCAGTGAAATGGTTTATTTTATTTTCCCCTGCAATCCTCTTTACGCCCTTATTATTTGAAAACAAGCCTGCCTGTTAGAAGTACACAATTTCAGTACTTGTTCCTGTTTAAAATTACTTACTACATAGTGGTAGTGAATTATGTCATTCTCAGGCCCTGCACAACACCATCATGATGGGATCCTTATTATATTGTACGTGATTAATTAGTACAATAGGAGCATTCTAGTAAGGAATCTTTTAAATTGCAGCCCAATTCATAATTTTAATCTCTAAACGCAGAATAACTCACAAAGTATGAATTGCTCTTACCGTAATTTACATGTAAGATTTGCTATTAATCATTTCAAGAGGGAGGTGGGTTTCCATGCTCCGTCTACAGCAATAATTAAGTGAAGTCATTTTGCTGATAATTAGCTATTTCTAAAAGGATCTGTGTTTAATGTAATTAATTATCAAAGCAACAATCAGCTGCTTCACCGAGGGGAAAATGTTCTCCACAAATAAGCACGTTCGTTTCTGATTGCTTGCTTTGCCTCACATTGGTCATTCCACATTTTTTAAGTGGTGTTCTTAGTAAAATCCCCACTTGGCCTGGAAAGGCCTGGCTATACTTTATAGGATATTTAGATAGTTTCCAGTTAAAACAATGCATAACAGATTGTGCTCTGGCATGACTTTTAATGACTATAATCCCGTTCTCTGATTCATATCCTCGGTCTCTCTTTGCCTGCAGTGGATCGTTCCATGTCCACCCGTGTGACTTGGAGCAGGGGTTTCGTAATGCGCATTACAGGTTACCCAGCCTGATGCGGGCGACTGACGCTGACAGGTGCATCTGTCATTGTTGGCAATCTGTAAAACCTATAGGCACCTGACAGGTCGGTGGGATGTGCATATCACCCATACCCGAAGAGCAGAGATTGTTGAATTTTTTTTTTTTAAGTGTAGTGTTAAGGTTGGTGTCATACCAATGTTACCAATGTTGGCAGAATACTATACTGATAGAATACTTCATTAATACATAATTGCTGAAACGTCCTAGTTAAGTGCAACAAATGACCTTGTCCAATTGACATTTTACCAAGTTAAAACAAAAAAGCAGTTTTTTTGCTTTTCAAACTAGAACACGTGTTCATATTATGCATCAGTTCATTTTTTATGAGTATAGAAATAATCTTTAAGCAAATTCCATGATCAGTATTATTAGAATAGTAAGTAAATTGTGGTGATTTCCTCATCTCCTTGGATAGCTAACGAGTTTCCCTCAGTCATCTCCAGCAAGAATGATGGTAGAGAGTGAGATGTTAAACGTTTGAAGAATGTTGCAAGTGTAACAGTAATCAAAGATCCGGGGGCACTCAATTAGGATCTCCACTCTGATAAATGAACGTCTCATTACATCATAATAGAATTATAACTGGCTGTTTTAGGAGTAAAGCTGTCTATATACCATTTTGAATAATCAGTCTCAGGACAGTAAGTACTTCAGTTAAAAAGACTGTCCTCTGACCCCTCGCCAATTGAGGTAAGATTTCGTAATACTATGATGTCAGTCAAAAATGTTTTAAAAAGGATTTCTCCTATTTATGCCATTTTAGCGCCAGTCTTAAAGGCACGTCTACAGCATAGATCTGGACTTGTTTGAAGATCTTTTTTTTTTTCGTTCGATCCCAAGTGGTTAATTTCAAGTTGTTCCATTCGTCCTGTCATTTAGTCGTTTTTTTTGAGTCATTTCTAACACCAGAATGTCAAGTATCTCCAATTTTAAATTCTCTTTCCAAGGACAGTTGGAATGAAGAAACTGTCAGATAATTGCTGCATACACAAGAAAATTGTGCTACTACAGAATTTTCAATTTAATGTTCTCGCTCTGTATACAGTCTGACTTTTTATGCTGTGTGTTTTTTTTTATGGAACTTACTCAAATTCAATCTAGGAGATGCTGTCAGATTTTCATGTACTGTTTGCTGAGTCTCTTTTGCTGTCTGTTCCCAGGTGATAAGGTGATCACTTTTCCTGTCCTGGACATTGATCAGAATGACATTGTGGACACTAATGGCGCTGGAGATGCATTTGTGGGAGGTACTGTATGTTCCCAGCCATCATATACTGACAATGGAAAGTATTAAGAAACTACAGAATATCTCTCAGGACTAATCCTTCAGGAACTTCTCAAAGAGGATGCTAAAAAAAAACTTCAACTTAAAGATATACCAAACACCCAACATGTTAATAAGTGCATCGGCATTGCTTGGGTAAACATGTGCGATGGCACAAATCAGTGTAAAATAAAAACTTTCCTCCAAGCACTTAACACAGTTAACAGCTGTAAAGAGACTGAAAACAGATATCTCCAAACAGGCGTTTTCTGTACGACACTAGCTAAATGCTTCGAAAGAAACAAACACCTCCAGGAGATGCTTTTTTATAGCCAGGAGATCTTCCCCACCTAACTGGCAAGTTTCACTTTTGGTATCACACCCTTCCTCGTCGTCCTTATGAATATTCGGATTCCTATGTGTCAGAAAACGGAGGCCTATGCTAGCACTATGCTACGTAGTGTTTGCGTGTTTTTTTTTTCTTCCCCTCCGCAAATTGAAATGTTTGAATTAAGGTGAAGGAAAGTAGCCGCGTTAATCTGATGATTAGCTTTTGGGAAACATAATTGACACAACTGATACGGATTGTGCGGAGCTGGTAACCAGCTGAATTCGTAACAAATACGTTAAAATAATGGATGATGGTAATAGGTGGGGAGAGGGGTAATAGGGTTTAATTTTCTATAGTTTCATCATTTGATAACACGCATTAATTATTTCACAAGCTACCCAGCGCTGATGAGTCTTCCTGTCACAGTCTATCAGACTCATTAGCCGGTCTTCAAAATAAAATTATTGACGTTTACAGTGTTTGTCACAGCTCCTTATCTCCTGCAGTTTCGTATAATAATCTTATCAGTGCACCTCTTTCCAAGCTCCGTTGCTCCAAGGGCTGGGAGGTGATTTGTTGCCACATTTTTTCTTTTTTAGTAGCTGTTTCAGGACAAGGCGAGACATCCTAATAAAGCTGTAAGCATGTTTTCTCAAACATAGTATTGATTTTCCTCCTTTCTCTCTCTGAGGGAGGTTGGAAGCCCTGTGCTTTGTAGTGTCAGAAAATGAATTTGCTGCCTGTTATTTATTTATTTTTATTTTGGTGGCAAGACTGGAGACCAACGGGGCTTGGGGTATCTACAGCTTGGGGAGGGGGGGTTGTTGATTCGCTTGCCCACCGCTACAGCATTTTTACATTACAGGAATTTTAGTTTACTGCTTTTGAACAGGCCCTGGAAGTATGTCATGTAAATCAATAGTACCACAAGTACAAGTCCAGCTGGAGTTCTGTGCTTAATATTTGTGTCCGTTCCGTCACATACATACCTGCTTCAATTTCGCTTTAGGTTTCCTGTCCGAGCTTGTCCGGGGCCAGCCTCTGGAGCAGTGTATCCGCGCCGCACACTACGCGGCTAATGTCATCATCAGGAGGGCGGGCTGCACATTCCCCGAGAAGCCTGACTTCCACTGATGTCCAGCCTTTGTTGTATGGGACTATTGCTTTTCTCTCGTGCCCGTATATGCCTTTCCAGCTATCTGCATCGAGCATTCTGTAACTCTCTGTTCAGTTTGTCCTGTTTCAGGAGCTGCATGTGGTTGATATTGTGCAAATGCCTCTAGCTTCATGAATTTGTATTGTAAAGAGACATTAGCTGTGACTTAAATGTGCTCGTTTACTTCTATTTTTCATAATAATTCCACAGTGCCAAATGATTAGACTTTTTCCACGTGGAACTGGAAGTTCACACATTCTTAAGGCTGATAAATTAAAAAGAACAAAATTATAACTCTGTGAGTCTGCTTACTTCACTGCAGTATTTGACTTTTCTACCGTTGTCCATCAAATACCCGCAAATATATAATTCATACCATAATTCATACATTTGGGGGGGGGGGTCATATAGCCATGATGTGTTGAACTGGTTCTTCAGGCACAAACACAGGAAACATACATGAATGGTCCCGATTATTTAAAGGCTCCTCAAACATAGTTTTGTATTCAAACCAGGATTTCCCTCTTGTACTACGTTCTTTTTGAACAATGTACCATCTTAAACTGGGAAAAAAAATAAATAATAGACTAATGGTAACCAAATGGGCTGTTTACTTTCATGATTTAATGCAAGTAGTCTGCAGAAAGGCCTTTTGCAAAAAGGTAATGAGTATCGTCCCTGCATACAGTGCGGGCCGCTTAGTGCGCTCATTAGCAGAAGGGGGTCCGGACTGGTGCCCCAGTGCTGCTCGGTAATCTCCCCGTGACTCTGCGGGGACCCGGACTGCATGCTGCATGTTCCTGGATTTCAATTGCATGCCCGCAGGAGGTCGTTTTTCTCAGTTATGGGATTAGTGGTTGCTCTTCATGGTGATCATTAGAGAGACCCGAAAATTAGGCTGATCCTTTGTCCCCAACTGTGCGGCCGGTATACGGTGCGCCTGCCTTTGGCAGACACTGATGGGAGGGAGGCTTGAGGCTGGACCTGCCCTGCCATCTTAGAAAGACGACACCAACCCCCATAGCCTTTCCAAATGTAATATGGACACCAGTGTCCAACCACAGTACATGTCTTCCTGTTTATGGGATGCCTTTCTCACGCATTTATAATTAGCACTCACTTGCCACCATGGTTCAGAGACATATTTGATTGGTGACTCAAAATACTAATATTTCTTTACGTATATATTACACAACACACAAATCGTTGCTAAAGAAACTTGATATTTATGATAATTCTAGTTTTAAAGCTTTATAAACAGAGCATATGTCATAATTCAAAGCACACTTACTGCCCACATCATTTAACGCTAAACAAAAATAAATTTAAATAATTTATTATTAGCATAATGCAAATTAAACTTTGTGTGAATTTGAAAGTTGGGGGATGTAATTAACAACTTGTTTGAGCCTTTTTTTTCCCCAGCAGTGTTTTTAAGGTTTCACACAGATGCATTTTGAAAAGGGCCACATTGCTGATTGGACCGGATCACACTCCATGACAGCTGGTTCATTCGCTACTCAAGGTGACAGATGGCAAAACACAAACACAAAAAAGATGGAGCCATGATTAAGTACAGGGAGTGTTTACAGTCATGTAAAATTGGGCATGTTTTCCACAAAATTCTGTTATAGAAGAATAAATATTCTTTGCTTGAAATTACTAATTTTCCTTGATTATTTTTGCAAAAGGGACACAACTAATTAGTGGCTGACCTGATTTCTCTTCTTATTCTATTTTCCTGGAAACTCAGTTTCAAATTTGTCTAATAAAAGTTTATCAGAATTGTTAGTGTCCTCTTGAATCAGTTTTGGATTTGTGGTTTAGAAGAGCAGGTTGTTGACTGATATTTTGGTTCAACAAATGAATGCCCAGTCATATATACTTGAGAATGACAGACTGCTATTGGCTTTTGGTCCTCGACCAGCATCTCCACCCTGAGCAGGAAGCAAGGTGAGTGCAAATTTTGGCTATGGCTTGCCCCTAGATGGGTACTTGTGTTCTAAGCACCAGCATGGCAGTTGGCAGAAGGGGGAACTGGGGGAGAAGGGAAGGCTGGGTGATGAATCTGATTATCCTGGGATTGGTGCAGCCATGGAGGACCTGGCCAGCCCCATGTTAAAGAACCTTATCTGCATAATGAAGAGACAGACAGTTTTTCTTCACTTGGCATTAGAAGTTTTATTTTTTTTAAGTGAAAATCACTGTGTTTAACACACAATATAGTATAAAGTTCTTTAATTTTTCATCATGTTCTGCAAATTTTTATTGGTTTCATATGTAATGACATAAGATCAAATAGGAACAGGCTGGTGTGGTTGATAAGGATTCACAAGGCTTTGAATTTAATTAGTTCTACTAAAAGCATCAAAGCAATTTTGACATTAAGTAGTAAATCAGCAGCTGCACTAAAAGAAGATGTAATGTACATTTCTCCTGACAGAAAGTTCTACTGTGAGAATAGCGTGATCAATTAACAGCAACAAATGTCAAACTTAATGACTTTACACACTTAAAGAGTTTGTTACCTTTCACATTTTCTCAAATATTATAAAAATGGTGTTGCTTCTGGGAACACAGATTCCAGTTTAGATTGTCCTACAATGGATTTTAATGATTTGCATTATCAATGCTTGTATCATAGTGATTGTTCCAACTGATACGAACCACTGTCACATATAAACCTCAATTAAATGTAATGTTCTAACATTTGTCGGGCTCTGTGCATTATGGAACTTTGGAGATGTTATTATGGCATATTTTTATTGGTCTATTAAGCACCATTCTGTGTAACTAATTAACATCAATTTGGGAAATGGATATCCAAGTGGAATTTCAGGTTGACCTCATAAGCTAGTCCACACTACTAAACAGTAGAAATTCGTACAGCTACTGGTACAGTGGAGTATCTATTTGTAACCAAAACTAATAGACCAGTTCAGCAGTTCAAACATGTATTTTAATCCAGAACTGCTGGAAAGCCCACTTATTCAAGTTTAGTGAATAACCACCCAAATTTCTGAAACTTTATAGGAATATACATATATACCAAAATGAGAAACAGCCATTATTACGCAAACACTTGACAGCGTTTTCATCATAAAATATGTATGGAATTCATTATCACGAAGCTACATTCAGTTCAATTTACAGAATTTTCAGCTGCACAGGTCGGTCAGCAACAGGGGCGCTGCATAGGCTGTTCGAAATGGAAGTCAAGTGCAATGATTTACTATCACAGTAAGGGTTTTTTAATTGTTTTAAAATTGCTTTGAATGCGGTGATTAATAATACACTTCTGGGCTTCTAGTTCATCTTGTCCTGAACACTGTAAGCGTAAAAATAGGGCAGTGTTGTACACCATTTAAGTTATATATTCCCCAAATACGAATTCACATATTGTTAATTATTAATAATGTTTAAATTTCGTACCAATGCACATTCCCAATAGATCCAAGTCCCTCTGGAGTAAGTATAGTAAGAATAACCCCCCCCTCATGCTTACAGTTTAACGTTTATCTGGGAATGTAGGTGTGATGTAAATCAGAGACCGGTTTCCCTGTTCCTGACAGTCTATTATAAGGCTATACAGATTATGCTTAAAATAGCACGCTATTCTTAAAGGACACCTAAATCTCACCCCCTTTATTGTAGTAATTAAAAAAAAACCTTCTCCTTCAAACAACTGCGTCGCCTTAAACGCACGCATTTGTCACTATAAAGAGACTGCCCCCTCGAATCTTAAATTATTCTTTGTTTCTTACGATCATTTATAAACCTGCCAAAAATACTTGTTTATTGCATTACTTGTAATAACAACAAAAAAAATGCGCACGGATGCGGCTCTAAATCTAATCCTTATTCGAAACCAGTATAGGTATTTAAAAAAAAAAAAACATATTTCCCCCTTCATTAAATTCATTTGTATAATTTTTTTCTGAGACTTATACGGTTGTGGAGATTTTTTTTTTGTAGATCTTCGCACTACCTGTCTCTGCGTCTCATCAATATATTAGATATATTTTTTCCCACCCAACAACGTCTCACGGTGGTCTCCTCGCTGGGAGAAAAAATATATATAATTTCCCTATGATCACCCTATGAGTACATATAGCGGCAGGACTTGGCTGCAAACATTTGAGATAGAGTGAAAAAGGGGGAGGGTGCTACTTTGTCACAGGCTGCTATGTAGATTAACCTTTCAATTAGCTAGCTAGCTAGTTGTTATCAGGTCTATTCTGCAAGCGCGCGAGCTGTCGCGTGCGTCCCTTTATTAAACACAACAAAGTCTTGGGATTGATTTCCTTCCTGTAATTATTCCTCATCGCTTCAATTACGGCGTTGGCGAAGAGGAGAGAAGAAACCTCGAGAGAGAGGGGGGGAGAGAGGAAAAAAAAACCCCAAAAAAAACAAAACTTGAAAAGGTAACAAGCTAGCGAGCAGCAATGGTTAGCTGCAGGCATTTTCTTGTCGTTGCTTCCTTTTTTTTTGTCTTGCATTTAAATAGAGCCGATCGTTGTCGCTGCACCGATATTTAGGGAATACCTAATCGTTTATGCATCGGAAATAATTGCATTTGGGTTCAAAATGTAAACCGCGCTGGAGGGGGAGACATTTGTAACGTGAAATAACTATCGGGCCACAAATAGCGTGACGGGAGCTGGATATGCAGCTGGATCAGTGGCGTTTTCTCGCTCCTTTTCCCGCTAATACTGTCATTAGGATTTCGGGGCATGGAAAGTTGGGCGCACACGCTTAGATCTGCATTTCGCAGCGCCGTCCCCCACTCGGGCTCCGCGGACTCGCCCCGCTAAGTTGTCCCCCCGGTGCACAATGCGTGCAGCTGCCCGACTCTTATTCTCTTCGCAGGAGTGTGATGTAGCGGCGGAGCGGACGCGCAGGCTGGCGGAATACTATACGGGAGGAAGGATGCCGCGGGCTGGCTAAGCGGCTCCGCGTGTCGGTACCCGGGGAGCCCGTGTACTCGGGTAACTGCTTGCATGCGTGTTCCTGGGCAGAATGTGACACGGCCACTTTTGCAACTTTATGCATAAACAATAATAATGATTATAATAAATTTAGAGGGACGGTTTAACGCACTCGTGGAATAAATGACGGGGAGTAGCGCCGTGCGGTGCTAGCTAGCGAGCTTCCCCCGGCGTCCGCCGATCCCCCCGAGGAGGAGTTTGCTGGAAGGTGGAGAGCCGCCTGGTGCCGCGTTAGCATTCTATGCATTCGGGCGATTATTAAGTATACGGAGGAAATCTCTTATGGATCCGGCGTCCATAACGCGCGAAGGCGGCAGGGGGGTCGCGGCGGTGCGGGATGTGACCGGTGCTTGGTAATAATAATTGCTAAGTAGTTACCTTAAAAGGCGGGGCAATTGAATATCAGTAGCAGGTCGAAGTAGCCAATAAACGCGTTCTAAGGGGGAGCGAGCGCCGGTTGTCGATGATTGACGTGCGCTTTATCAAATCAGCGATCGGATTTTCCCCCCTTTACGACCAATATTAAAGTTGCGGGGGAGGGCGCATCGCGGTGAAGGTAAGGTTTAATGAGACTCCATTGGGCTGTAATCAGTGTCATGTCGGATTCATGTAAACTACAACATTGTAACAAAATGGCGTCTGTTAGGTACCAGCGGCGGCAGGCAGCGGCGCAGCCCTCAGCCACTCACACGCTAGAAGTCAAGGTTTGTGATTTGCCTTTCGCTTACCGGAGTCACAGGTTAATTGGACGATTAACCGGCCGTCATAAATTACCCGCGCCGCGTCCCGCGGAGGCTGTCAGCGGCGCTCCGCCGCGCTCGGCCGGCTAGCCGCGGCTAGCTAGCCATCTTGGAGCCCCCGTCTGACGCCGCGCGCGCCGCGGCACCCAGCAATTAATCCGAGCAACTTTGACAGCTATTTTATTCTTATTCTTTTTTTTTTTTTTTTTAAGTGAAAACGGTTTTTTTTTTCTTCGAAGGGGGACTTTTGCTTTTATTTATGTGGGTGATGTTGGAAAAGTTGAGTTCGGGGGGGGAGGAGGGGGGGGGATAAAAAGGTTAGCGAATATTTCCTAGTAAGCAGAACTGTCACCCTGACGGTGTCGGCGCCCCGAACCGGGAGTCGTTGGGAGATTAAAGGCGCAGTAAAAGGTGCTTCTCCAGCTGTGCTGGCGGCATTTATTATTATTATTATTATTATTATTCTTTTCTTCTTCTTATTATTATTATTATTCTCATTTTTATTATTATTATTATTATTATTATTATTATTATGATACGAAGGCTGTGAGGGCTTGACGGCGCGGCGCCCCCGGCCGCTGGGGGACGCCGTCTCCCCCCCGGCGGTCCCCGGCTGACCCCGCCGCCGCCGCTGCGGTGTGGAGAGCCGAGTTCGGTGTGAGCGGCGCAGGCTGGCTGGTCGGCTAACTTGCCCGATGACAGGGGGTGGGGGGGTTTGCGGGGATCCGGGGGGAGAGCCGTCCGATACACGGCACCTGCTGGCTGCTCCGCGCACTGTCCCTCCGCTGCCTCCGCCTTCATTCGCGTCCCTCACAAAATACACGCTATATAAAATATATATGATGTATCATTTGTAATTGCCATGTGTAGTTATAACTCAACAAAATAAACCGAATATCCATATTAAGTAGGGACTTTAATGTGGATTAATATCGATTCCCCCCCCCCCATGTCTAGTGTGAAATCAGTATATCAGGACATGTAGTTAGTGGCTTAGGCCATGGGCTTGTTACCTGAAGGTTGTTGGTTTGCGTCCCAGGGCCTCCTTTGACCCCCTCATTAAAGGTACCCAAATTGATCAGGTGAACTCCAAATGTAAAACAGGATCAAAATTGTCTCTTTGAGAAAGTGGCATTGGTTGTCTCTTTGAGAAAGTGGCATTGGAACAGTCTGCAATGGAGAATTGTTTGTCATATGTATATTTTAAGACCTGATATATTTTATGAGCGATATTTGGAAAGTTTTGGTCTTCAGGTTGGAGGTAGTCAAGGTCTATGGTTTGTTTTAGACAAGTCCAGACTTGTGGTTTAAGCATGCGGTTTTCCCATAAGCACAGCTCCTGAACATAAATTTGTGTATTAATCTGGCTGCTTCAGTCATAAATTACATTGCTTAGAAATCCATCCATTCATCTTCCAACAGGTTATCATATATATAAAATTACAGGCGCCAAATTGAATCTGTAAATTTTGTGTAATTGTCAACACTGAACATTATTGTTGGTGCTTTAATCTGCATTATATTTTAAACACTTCATGACAGCTGTGACCTGAGTAATTGCTTCTCCTATGAAACTGATTGCATAAATGTTAACTCCATATTTAGATGTTAGGGGAATGGGGGAGGGGGGCAGGATGACAGCATTGCAATAAACCTGTTGTTGCTTCCTAAAGCAAAGTTGGATATATTTCTAGCTTCATTTGATCTGTTCTGACAGTTTGTTGATGAATAGCCATAATATGTGTGCAGTTAGTTTGAATGTTTAAGCAAACTTTATCCACAGTGGTAAGAGACACATTGTTGTTGTCATTGCAGGTATTTTATTGCTGCAATAACTTCTTCTTTGTTTTATCGATTTCTCTTTTTTTCTTTTAGGTTTCCACTGAGTCCAGGAGGAATTTTAAAGAGTCTGTGCTTTTTGGGTGATGATAGTCAACTCCATTAAGGATATTTTTGAAATATATCCTCTGCTACGTTTATTTTTCTGATTTTCCCAGGATTTACAAGAATGCCCTACACTATGCTCTGTCACTTATTTTTACAATCCTTTTCATTGTATGGATGCCATTAATTAGTAACACGGAAAGAGAAATCTCTATGGATCACCTCTGCCTGAAGCAAAGTATTCAACCATGGTAAAACTTGCAAACCCACTATATACGGAGTGGATTCTCGAAGCAATACAAAAGATCAAAAGGCAAAAGCAGAGACCATCTGAAGAGAGAATCTGTCATGCAGTATCCACATCACATGGACTGGACAAGGAGACCGTTTTGGAGCAGTTGGAATTAAGTGTCCATGATGGCTCCGTTCTCAAGGTGACAAATAAGGGGAGTGCTTCTTACAAAGACCCAGATAATCCAGGGCGAATAGCACCTCTCAAATCTGGAGGCTTCTCTGTGTCTCTAAAGCGATCAGCATGGAGCTCGAGCGACCTGCGCTATGTAGATTGGAATAAGATCTTGAGGCAAGCCATCGAAGCTCTCGATGACCCCATTGGTTCCTCTTTGAAGAACATCGAAAGGTATCTCAGGAACCAGGATGACTTGTCAAACATCGTAAACAACCCCGCTTTCCAGCAGCGGCTAAGGCTGGCAGCCAAACGAGCGGTTAACAATGGAAGGCTGCTGAAGAATGGGCCGCTGTACCGGATGAACTATGGAAGTGCCGAAGGAAGGGGATCTTCCAGGTGTACTAGTGCTTCCCCATCATTCCTCCCCCTTGCAAGTCTTCTTCCACATGAGAAAGACCAGGTATGTTGTGTATCTCTTCTTCTCTTGGTGGTGATGTTCAGTCAACATTTTGTGTTGAACACTCTTTGTCACT
Source organism: Petrocephalus zakoni (assembly GCA_026774425.1). NCBI lineage: Eukaryota > Metazoa > Chordata > Actinopteri > Osteoglossiformes > Mormyridae > Petrocephalus > Petrocephalus zakoni. The sequence goes on from JAODKN010000042.1 coordinate 7,367,876, forward strand.
AATTTTGTTCGGCTATTGTATGAAAACTTACAGATGGTGCATTTCATTTCTGTAGAAGTGTATTTTTTTCCAGCTAAGCAATATTTATACTAGATGATAAGATGTTTGCAATTTCATGGCAGAGAACTTTGCTAAACTATCAAGGTCAATGTGATTTTCCTTGGGAACCCATGCTAGACTTGTGTGATTTTTGGATTTGTATTTAGTGTTAATTTGTGAGTTTATTCAGGGGAAAAAAAACTAGTAGAAAGTATGATAGGTTTTGTGACTTTTCCCTGTGTATAACTTCATAGTTGATAGTGTTACGTAAAATACCTCGATCTTTCATGTGTAGCACTATTTCCCAACCCAGTCCTCGGGGAACGCCGGACGGACAGTCCACGTTTTTGCTTCTTCTTCGCTCCCAACACACCTGTACCAGGTATCCAGTGTTCCTGATTGGCTGGGAGCTGGGAGGAAGCAAAAATGTGGACTGTCCGGTGTTCCCCGAGGACTGGGTTGGGGAAATGCTGATGTGTAGTAATAGGTTGACCATTTCTTTCCCCCCCCCCCCCAGTTGTCTTCCAGTTGTCCAGCAATAGTTTGTAGTTAAATTCTTAAAAATATATGGGTTTACTTTAATTAACAACATACTATTTCTTTTAATGTTTGGTAATGCACATTTTTTGTTGCTGGATACTAATACTAACTGCATATGTGGTTATCAGCATTTAAATCCATTTTAGTTTCAGCAGCCAGCCTCTAGATGTTTGGTAGATGTAAACCAAGCTAGCTGTACATGTGGAATCTGCAATTAAGCTTCCTTTTTTGTGGTTTGGTAGGCTTCTGTGAAAGTGTTGGCCCCTCCCAGTCAATGAGTGTAAAATAGGTCTAGTTACTTAACAATCAGTTAAGTAACTGATTGTGGAGAATTGATATATAACATTCAAGTAATTATCCCCTCCGATCACACACTATGATTTATGTCTGTTGCATGGTCTCAAGGTCGACTCCTGTAACATCATTTAGGGAAACTAGCCTGTGTACAGGTAAGTAAGCACAATGATGGGCAGTCTCATGCCGTTAGCTATCGATATTAAGTTAAGGCTCTGTTGATCTGCTAATTGTTATTTACAAATATGACCCCCAGCCCCATACATGCTTTTAAATGTTTGTTTGTTGCTTATACTTTGGATGCCAGGATTAAGGGTATGCACTCAGTTTTTGCAGTAATTTATGCAGAAATACTGCATACATTCAGTTGTTTAGTTAAAAACATAAAATTAACTGGTGGTTTATTTTTTTATGATCTTTTATGATGGACATGTCTATGACAATGGTACTTTTTATGTCTTTTTCTGTCCAAATAAAACAATTCCTGGTTTTTGGTGTCACTAAAGCTGTGATTTCGCTCTTTCTGGAAAATGGTACAACTATCCAAAAGTGTGTGCCATTTTTAGTTTCTTAATCATCAGAAAATGGAGTTCTGTGGCTGACTGCTTTTAAAATCAGTATTTTGTCATGAGCAAATCACTTGAAATGGTATGACCTGTGAAACTGCAGGTCACCAAAAAAATCACTAAATTGTGGTTAAATTACACTGTGTGATGGCACAAGAATGAATTTAAACAAAAGTTGCTTTTTACACTGCTGCTGTGACATGCTCCAAATGTCGATTTTACACAGGCTTCCCAATGTGAATTTGTTTTTCTGTTTTGACACCATGAGCCAAGCCAGCTTTTTCCGTTGGTAGATGCGGGAGTTGACCCCCCGAAATGGCCTCTGGCAGCATATGAGTTGCTACCAGCCAGGCTCACCTGTTTCATTTGCTGGTTATGTCAAAAGTTGTACACATGGTTAGCGATCACTGCAGTAGGTTACTGTGTTGATCCATCAAAGACAATGTTAAATTACCATTCCCCTTTTTTGGATTCCAGTCAAACAAAGCAATTTCACAAAAATCTGTGTGGGTGTTTCTGTTGGCAGTGGTATGAATTGTGCATTTATAATATGACAGTCATCCTTTAACACTATCCAACCATCTACTTTGAATAATGGTTAGGGTCACGGATAAGGTCAGCTGACCTACAGTCAATGTTGGGACACACGGAGTAGGGTATGGTCCAAACGGCATGTCAGGCGATGACACTGGTACACGTAGGCATACAGTAAAGGCAGTTTTAGTTACCTTTGCACTTGAACCACATGTTTGCAGCTGTGGAAGGCTTATACCAGAATCTTTAGTGAGTTTAAAGGGAAGTATTTTATACAGCACTAGGGCAAAGTTATGTGAATTCTAAATAGACAAATGATAATTAATGAGTTGTAAATTCTCAGACCCACAAAGCACTGATACTGATCAGGTTCATTTGTATGTGCAAATCAATAGGACAGTCAGGCTCCAGTTCAGACTTATAAAGATGGATAATGTGCTATCAGGGTGTAAATGCGTGTGGGATGTTGCACCTTCTGTTCCTAGTCAACTCAGAATGGATGCGTATTGGGTGGGGTTCTTAATATCTCCAGTTGGACCTGGAACCCAAGAATATTCTAAATGATAGTCACCTTAATATGCACGTTAATTAAGTCAAGCTAATGCTAAACAGACACTTTCCTGTGACCACATATCTATCTGTAATTGATGTATTTAGCCACCGCTCACCTGCAGTAATGTTCTTTTTCTTCATTCAGTATTAACACTGGAAGCAGCTAAGTAATCAAATGAAAACGGGACATTCCCTTGTCTTTGAATTATTTAATTACAGGCCCCTGGTTTCCAGGAATAGACCTTGTCTGTTGCTAGGAGGTATATTAAATTGACATGAGCATGTGATGGTATGGTGCCAGTTCCTCAGCAGTTAGAAAAGGTCTCCTCTTGCAGATGGTCCTGCATCTTATGATTGATTGTGTTTATGAACTGGTCGGTGGTTCTGTAAACAATGGGGGTGGGATGGGGATCAAAGCCCCCTGTTAAGTGACTGCACTATTTTAAGCTGGCAGTGTGCATCAGTTTGTATGCCACTGATAAATCAGAACGTTTTAAAAAAAAAAAAAAAAAAAGGTTGTCTTAGATTTATTTTTTTTTCCTGGGCTTGGTAAAATTGATCCAAAAATTGATTTCCTTACTTAATCCGGGATTATTCCTGACAGTTTAAAATCTTGCTCTGTGGCAACTGGGACGTGGGACAGATATAGATCAAAAAAAAAGAGAAGGAGGACTCGTAACAAGTTTGTGCTGAGCTTTAGCCTGCTTTTAAAGTGATCGCTCTGGTTTCAGTGACTAATGTAGAAGCGGAAGTAGATTTTGTTTTCTCGGTTTGACTCATGACTGGTAGCTAGAGGACAGTCAGTGGTTCACACACTGTAGAGAGATGCATTTAGCCTCCTCTTAAATGCTGTTTGTCTAGAGTATGACTTCACTCAGAGGCTGAAATGTACATGCACAGCGCCTGTGAATATTCCTTAACATGTAACACTCCCTTTAAAAGAATAGGCCATTTTCTGTTAACCTTCTGTTAACTGGAGGAAGACCCTTCTTCAAACTAGAAGGCATTTAGCGCAATGGGAGCCGAACAGTGGTTTGCTTGCTTTGACATGCAGAAATGCATATATAATGCCAAAGCTGCAATACGTTGCTCAACATTAATGGGGTTGGACCCCTTTGTGTGAAGTATTAAGCTTGTGGTATCATTTAAAAGCAAATTTGCTAATGCTTTTATTTATTTATTTTAATTAGACTTCTTTAATTATGTTATAAATGGCAATTATCAGCTTCTGGTGTGCAAATCCCTCGGCTTGTAGGCTGCTCCTTTTGGCTCCAGTATTTCTGCTTCCAGCTGACTGATTGATCATCTCAAGCTGTTTATTTCATTGACAAACTCTCGCTGTGCTGAGCACTTTTCACTGCGGGTGCCCTGCAACTGCTGATATTTGAAGAACCTTGGAGACTTACTGAACCGCCCGACTCTTAATTGACTGGTTAAACGGCTGTTAAGTCATTTCATCTATAGGTTTTTAAAAAGTATATTGATGCATTTAATATTAGGTATGCAGCAAGCAGTTGTCTTAATTCATATTAACAAGGTAATATGTTGCATATGCACATGGTGAATTAACCTTGGTTATGCAAGCTTTTTTGACACGGTATCTTGGTGAAACCACTCCTCCCCTGCATAGATGGTGCAGGGGATGATTATTTTGTGCATTGCCTAATACACCCAACTAGTCATTTTAGATACATGACTTTAAATCTTGCAGCAAGTCTATGATGTTTCGTTCTATGCTTGTGGCTATCTTGTCGTGTCATTGCGTTGTGCTCTGCATTTAACACCTGCAAATGGTGTTATTTTCTTCTCTTGAAAAGGTCTTATTTTCTGTTATGGAAGGTAGAAGGAAAAAAAGTAATCATTCCATGGTTAAAAAAAAAAAAAGTATCCATTCTTCCAGTGGAAGTTTGCTCCCACTGTCATTTTTGCTATTGCATGCATTGCAGATTAGTTGAGGTTTTCTGCAAGTAGCACTGGAATCAGTTTGAGTTTTGTTTAAAGAATTGTCATAATAATTAGTCCTGTCTAGCCTGCTGAAGAATATACAGCATTTGGTAGCACCTTGTAGATTTGCGAACAGGTGTTTATCTTTTTCATTTTAACTACACAAGTCAGTTTAAGTGCAAAAATGCAGAAACGGCCACTGCGATTTTCATGTGGCTGCTATCGTCAGTGTTCCCAGGTCTTAAAAAGTGCTGACTCACCTTTTGAGTTGCATAATAAGCTTAAACAAATGAAAAGCAACCGGGCCTTTATAGAATTGCCTATCTTTATAACCGAACACTCATGTTGTGTTTTTTGAGCACATTTTCAGCTTTGTGTACAGTTACGGTGGATCTGGCTGTAAGCTCATAGTCGCTGAGAAAAGTCTGTTACTTCTGTGAACGATGAGCTGATATGAAGGTGAGACTTTAGCTGCTTGTGATGGCTCAGGCAGCAGACTGCGTAGTGGTGAAAAGCATGGATCTACAACCGGAAGGTCACGTCATTCCAGATTGGGGTGGGGGGAGAGACTGAGAAAAAAGTGCAGCTTAATGCTCTAAACAAGTCACTGTTCACAGATTTTTGGGAGGGGTTACTCTTCTGTATTCCCATGGGATTCCCTTGGTTTCTGTTGATCACTGGGTCATTTCAGAGTTCGCTGTTAAAGCATTAGCGAAATATCCTGTCTGTCACTGAAAATTTTGTCATAGAGAAATGGCTGGCGATCATGGCTACTGGTAAGGTGATAAAGGTCGAGTACACCCTGCAGGGTGAGGTTTAACTAGGAAACTGCGGTTTTGTACTGTGTGCACGCAGGCGGGCTGTCACGGACACATGAAGCTAAAAATTTCTTTTGACAGGAACACATTCATTCTTGTATAAACAAAGTGGGCCCATAAAAAAGGTTCTCTTGCCTTGCTGCTCAAGGATAATGATGAATATGGATAACTTTCAGGAAGTTGCTATAACTAGCCTGAGCCATTTATACGAGCTGGGCCAGACTGCATGTGTAATGGTGATTTGGGTACTTTATTTATTTATACTAAATAGATCTTTTATAAGAACAGTATGTGAACATTGCTCAGGCACTAACGTGCCCTGAATACTAGATATGTGTGTAGTTCCCCTAACTGCAGGTTAAGTCATTATAGTAGTCCGATAATATCGTCATTTGATGTTTTTTCTGTGGTCTCTCCCCATAACTGAATTGTGTACGCTAAGGTGCAAATCCCCTGAGCACAATTGAGCATGATGTTTAGTACACGTTGCCCATAGCTGTAGGCACTCTATCAAATCTAGCCCGAAAACAGACCATAAATAAATGAATGAAAATAAAGTGATGCAGTGAACCAGGTAAATGGGCCTTGGATCCAAGTCAGGCTATTTTGTTGAATTGGTTTTCTGTTACTAAAAGGAAACGTGTTGTTAATTAGCTTCGGTGACTTACAGGGCCACAGTTAGGGCAGCAGTGGAATGGATGGCTTTTGCAGGTCTGGTTTTCATTACATGACAGTGGCTGTGGAGCTTACATCTTAGCTGACACCGCTCGTCAGGTTATTTTTAAGGCACACGACCGGGTCTCTGTTACTTGTGATTTCTGCGTTTCTTTACGTTTATGCCCTTTTGTGGTGCTTTAGTCTCACGGTGTTTCCCGTGATCACGGTCCCTTTATCAGCTTGAGCTGATATGGCATGTATCTGACGCCGAGGTGCTGCATGCGTGCCTTCTGAGTCATTCAGTTTATTGGCTGTCTGTGAGATACAACGACTGTGTGATTTAGGTTATTAAAAACTGGTGATGATCAAGATTAAGTGTATTTATTTTTTTTTAACTATAAACAGATATTTGAGCAACCTGTAGCACAGATGTTAAGTCTTTTTTTTTAACTAGTTCTCGTCTAATTTGATGTTGTATATGACTGTGAAAATGCCTATGGCAGAGATTGTAGACAACCATGTGACTGGCAACTGGATGGGGAATCTTTATTTATGGGGGAAACGGTGGCGTTGGAAAAGGGCTGACAGCACACGCTTTAGCACTACAAAAACAAACTGCCCTTCTGGAGTGGACTGAAATGAAACCCAAGCGGATGGGGTGGGGACAGGAAAGGCTGGTACTTGTCGGGGGACATTGAACAGACTCTCAAGGTTGAGTCTTCTTCCTGGTTATTAGGAATGGGGAGAGAGGAACAGGCCTCACTAATTAATATCCTTCACTGGTAACGAGGGACAGGTGGAATTAATCAGCATACCAACCATGGTCACCTGGCAGTCCCTCTCAAGTCTTCAGAAGGACTAAGAGATCTTAGACTGACTGTTTTGTTTTAATCCACTTATGTAATTAGACCTGCAGGTGGTGACTGAAACTGGTGAGAGATTTTTGCAGTATTGTTTTCTAGCCGATTTGGTTAAAGATTAGGTTCTCATTTGGGTTTTGATGTTCCTTCATCTCACGCGGTTTCTCTCCCCTTTTTCAGCACTTACCTGCAATTCTCCTAATGCAACGGCTGCAGAATCAAGCTTGCGGTCCAGATAATTAATAGCAGAAAATGGTGACTAATCGTGTCCGTGTGGTACTTTTGCACTCCCCACTGCTCGTTGTGATCCTTTTTCTTGCTTGCTTTCTATCTCTCCCCTGCGCTGTGTGCCCACCAGCCTCGCGCCGACCCCATCCCCATATGCAGCTTTTGTCTGGGCACAAAGGAGTCCAACCGCGAGAAGAGGCCAGAGGAGTTGCTGTCCTGCGCGGACTGTGGGAGCAGCGGTGAGTCTCCGGGGTGCTTCCGTACAGTAGCAATGGGGGTGTCGATGTTGGGGTGTCAGGCTTGCCAGCGATGTCACATAGCTTGGTGTGATGTCATTTCAGAGCTGGGAACATGTTTCTTCAATAAGCTTTTGAGTCTTATTGAACGCATTGTTAATGCAGTATTTTGGCCACCACTTGCTGCTGTTTTAATTTGCACTTGTTAAACATTGGCAATGCACATCAAGGGTTGATGAGTGACATTCTAATCTATGTATCAGTCTGAATTAATTTGTCGAACCTAGTACACAGTTGTGTTGAGGAACTATTGGGCTGAAGGCAGTCCCTCTGAATAAGGGTAATTGGAAAGGCCTGAGGTCCCTTTTCACTGTGTGGAGCTTCTGCAGAGGTACAAAGCGTCACGTGACGAGATTTCGAATTTTGTTAGGAAGGCTTTTGTCAATCTACCTGGTTTAAATTCTAATTGCTCAATCTTGAGGTTTCTTGTTTATTAAAGTGATATTGTATTTCATTTTCACATCTTTCTTTGCTTAGTTCATGAAAGCAGTTGTTCTCCCACCCTGGGAAATCTGTATGCAGGTGCTACTCGTAAAA
>JAODKN010000042.1:7375840-7404158 GCA_026774425.1 Petrocephalus zakoni
GTGTGTGTGTGTGTGTGTGTGTGGTGGCACTGTTTTGGTGATTAGTGCACTTTTTGAATGCAACATTTTCACATTGCCTGATGGTTGCTGACTCAACCTGTGAGTAAATCATGTAATCTTTATTTTGCCGGCCTTCTGCACGTTGTAGTTTCTTCTGCTATTTTGCAGAACTTTAGAGCTGCAGATGTCTCCTGATGGCGTTTGGTAGGATTTATTGCCAGGTTCAGCTTATTGTAGCAGGTTGCTGTCACTCTGCGTGTTGGTACGGAGGCGCGTTGGTGCTGAGAAGCGCTATGGATACGTGCCGTATAGATTGGGCTCTTGTCTTGGTTGTGGCATTTCTCCACACACTCTTCTTTCTTCTGGACACAGCTGGCAGCTTTCCATTAAGTTACCTCTTCAAAGTAGTAATTTGAGTCAAACAATTATTTGAAATGCCAAGAGTAATCGCTTTCCTAGTGACATTCTTATTGGCTAAAATTGACTAACGAGACGGGTTTCACGCCATCGTGCAGAGTGTGCCGAGATGCCTCCTGCTGAAAAAACAGCAGTTATGAGACCGACAGGAAGGGAAATGAGGGCAGTCTTTCTCCCCTGCCATGACTTTCATGGATTATCTTAATGTACAAATAAATGCTTCCTATCTCTCACCAAGTCTCTCTCTAAGGTCAAACTATCCTGCCTCAGTCACTCATTATGGTTACATGTATTGTTTTTTGCAACTGCATTCAACATAAAAATCATTGTTGATGTAAGGTTTCTTTTGTGTGTTAATCTGCATCCATTTTGCTGCCATTTAGAACCATATCCTTAGTTATTTTATTTAAATCCTGCAAGCTATTAATTTTGATGGCGTGACTCCAACTTTGAATTCTTTGAAATGTTAATTTTGGAGGCTGGATATTTTGTATCTTAACAGATTTTTGTATTATGCAGTAACTGATTTACAAAGTTTTTTTTTTTTTTTTTAATTTTCTTTAAGGGCATCCATCCTGTCTGAAGTTCTCTCCAGAGCTGACCACGAATGTAAAGGCGCTACGATGGCAATGTATTGAATGCAAAACATGTAGTTCCTGTCAAATCCAAGGGAAAAATGCTGTAAGTAATTTCGGAAAAAACTTGATTGTAGTCCCTGAAGAATAATGCATGCATTTTGACAGAGGAAACTTTCGTACCTTGTATATGGGCAATTTCAATTCGGTCATCTGAAAGTTAGCTCCTAGAACACTACACAACGTAGAGGGTGACCCTCATGATCTGCCATTATGTGCTGCATTATTCGGTGGAACACAATATAACATGTAAACCATCACAGTCTTGCAAGTTGGTGCTCTTTGCTGTTCTTAGACTGAAATATTAGAGGCTGGATGAGGGAATTTAGATGGGGGGGCAATCCCTGGCTAAACGCTGGGAACCTCTAGTGGTGAGGTGAGTTGGCGTATCTCCAGTGAGGGAGTGGGAATGGGCTGGGATCTTATTTCTTTAGTGCATGCGTGACTCGGAGGAGGTCGCGTCGGCTGTGTCAGCGAGGAAGCCGAAAGCAAGGTCGCCGTGTAAAACGAGGTGAAAGTCAGGGATAAAAACGGAAGATGTGAACTGATTCTTGCAGGATGACATGCTGTTCTGCGATTCCTGTGATCGGGGATTCCATATGGAGTGCTGCGACCCGCCGCTTTCGAGAATGCCAAAAGGTAAGGTCGTCAATCCCACCCCCCACACACACACACACACACACACACACCATTCAATGTTAATGTTGTATTGATCTACCTTGCAGTACAGTACCGAGCCTGACAGCTGTGCTCGTAAATCTCGCGAAAATGCGAAAAAATCAGCTCATATACTTACTACCATGTTATTACTTTTCTCTGTTTTCCTGAAAACGTATCTCTTTTTTTTGTAATTGATTTCCGTTTCCTGCGAGATGTGAACTGTCACTGAAAATGAAGGCGTTTAAATTGTGTGCGTTACTCGGGAGTATTTCAGACGAGTGTGTGTCCTTTTGAATTGATTGACCAATCAAATGCTCTTTCTGCTTGGACATCCTCCAGGAATGTGGATCTGCCAAGTGTGTAGGCCGCAGGAAAAGACGAAGCGGTTGCTGCATAAGCGAGCTGCCCAGATCAAACGTCGATATGCAAAGCCATTAGGAAGACCCAAAAAAAAGCCCAAACAGTGTACCATGTATGTTGGCCTGAATTTCATACCATTTGTGTGGAAAGAGTTCATTTCTTACATGAATGTGAAGCGCATACAGTTAGTATTATATCTGAAGCTTTTACCTTCAGTATTTTCCTGCAGGTTTGATTTTTTTTTTATTTTTCTTTTTGCTGTACGTCAGATCAGTTATGTCTGGTTCCTCCATGCTCCGAGCACCTTTATCATACTGAGAGGTCCTCCTGCGTTGGATTGGGCATCTGACCAGTTACTCTCTGATTATGGCTCAGAGTTCCTCATATTTGTGACCATTTCCTCTTAACTGTGCCGGCTGTCCATGCCATCCGCATGTGAGCCTGCCCCCCTGCCTTTAAAGGGCATGTTAAATTAACTGCTGGACAGTATCTTTGGAAGTCTCTTTTTTTCCATTCTGTGACGAATGCTTGGCGTTCTGTTCCATTAAGCTATCCATGGTGTGAATTTGATGTTGATGCTGACGGCCCCTTTATAATCGCCTCTCACCATTTCACCTTCCCGTAGGTCTGTAAGCAGCGGAGGCGGTTCCATGATAGCACTGGCTGGAAGGGGGTCACCTGGTAGGGGTCAAAAGATTACCGTCTGTACCACACGTTCATCTGGTCATGCTGCATCTGTGACGGACGCAAGACACAGGGAGCTGGCTCTTACAGAGCCCTGTTGGGCTGATGGCGCCACCAAATTCACCACCACCCCCCCCACCCCCACCACTGCGTGTTTCACGTCCACCCCCACCTCCCCCAAACTCACTGTTAACAAGAGAACCAAAGGTCTTATCGACGGGCTTTCCACGTTTTTCACGCCGTCTCCGGTCGGCCGCCGGTCGCGGGGCGAGGCGGTAGACCCGTCGAGGCAGGGTCGTCCAAGGAAGCGGGGACTTCAGAGACCCCCGTGCGCTCCTCATTCCTGCATGGTGACCCCTGGCACCACCCAAAAGCTAACCACCACCACCCCCCTCAGTGCACTCCCACCCGGTCCTCCATTACCTGGACAGAGCCCCACTTCTCAGAAATCCAGCAGTTCCACCTTGGCTAACTCCCCCCAGAGTTCCTCGAGCCAGTCTAGTGCGCCGTCCTTTAGTAGCCTCTCCAATAACAGCCAACTTAAGGGACTTTTCGATGGACTCTCTCATATCTATGCCACTCAGGGACAATCTCGGAAAAAGGGACTCCCCAGTTACGCCCCGCCTAAGCGCACGCGCCGTAAGCCGGATTTGTCTTCCACGGCAAAGTCTTGCCCCCAGCTCCACGGAAAGAAAGACATTAAGAGTAGGGTGGCGGCCCACCCCTCTCCCCTCTCCGGGTGGGGCCTGCCGAGAGGACGCCCCTTTAAGGCGGCTGGTCATTTCAGGCGACCCTCCTTCCTCAGAAAGCACAGGATGCTAGGCAGGTTAAAATATAAAGTGACCCCTCAGAAGGGTGCCCCCTCTCCAGGGAAGGGGGTCTTGACAGATGGAAGGAATAAGCCTGAGCACACTGATGGTAAGCAAAAGGCTCCACACTCCAGCCAATCCTGCGTCTCGTCCAGCAAAGACACATTGTAACATCTGAGCTTCTGCCATTCATCCCCACCCCATTGTTTTCTGACTAAACTATCGGAAAGTAGTTAAAAGCACATCCGCGGCTCCTCCTTGCTGATTAACATGTCGCCTGTCCTTTGACTAATCCTGGTACTGCCTGGTTTTGATTTCCCCCCCCCCCTTTAGTGTGTGTGTGTGTGTGTGTGTGTGTGTGCGTGTGTGTGTGTGTCACCTGTTTAGGGCACGCTCCCACACCTGCTTGCGGATTTGTCACTGCGCATGGTGGCTTGTCCTCATTCTGCTCCCCCCCCCCATCACTCTACTGTGACCTGCACATCCCCATCGCCACCTAGTGGTTCCCCTTTTCCCACAAGCCTTGTCTCTTAACTCGATTTCACCACAAAAATCTGCCCCACTGAATGCCGCTGATCCAGTGTTTCTCAGCCTGGTCCTCGAGGACCCCCCCCCAGACAGTCCACATTTTTGCTCCCTCGCAGCTTGCAGCCAATCAAGAACACCAAATCTGGGAGGGAGCAAAAATGTGGACTGTGGGGGTCCCTGAGGACTGGATTGAGAGACGGTGCTGATCAACTCGTCCATTCGTGATGAATTGTGGCTCTTCTGCTAATTGTAATAGATTTTTTTTTCCTCTTCCACCCAGCACCCCCCCCTCGTGTTTACCCCTTTGTAAGCCACCCTGCCTAAATGTGGAAAAAGAGGCTTTTTTTTAGCCTTTAGCTTGTGGTTTATTGGGTTAAAGATAAGGGTTTGCTTATTCTGTGTGTAATTTTGTGATGAAATTGAAATCCTGGGCCATTGGCATATTTTAAATATGATCATTTTAATGTCTGTTAGATGTGTTTGTGATTCTGTTTTAACTGCAGCTACTGCAAAGTAGCTTCTCCTGCTGTATAATAGCTTTCATGTTCAAATACTGTCACAAAAGCAGTAAGTGAATCATTTCATCTCATAATTGAGTGACTGAATGCCTCAGGCCCTTCTGTGAAGAACCTACTCTGCTTCTTTACAGCTAAAAGTGAGGGAGAGACACAAAACACCATTTCCTTTGTTTATTATCTGCTTTATTACTTGATCTAATTAAATACTGTTATATGAGGAATGGTTAAGAACATGAAAGCTATTATGTGGTGGTCCATTAACTTGAGTGCTGACCTTTTTGGCAGAGCTTTTATTTCATGCTGATTAGAAAATGATTTTAAATGATTTCTTCAGTTATACTAACATCACAACATTCCTGATTAGAGTAAATATGGATATGTATGCTAAACTAGTGTTTGAAAGAATCAGTTCAGTAATCTAAGGTGCAGCACGGGTTGGTTGGCAATGGTTTGTCTGATTTTGTTTGTATACATATTGTGCATTTAAGTGTCTTGTTTCTACTTACTATATTTGTAGGTGTTATAATCAAGCTGGTAATGCAGTGATTCCATGCTTGTGAAAAATGAGTTGAAGCATGTTAATGATAAAATGTGTAAAAGAGAGCTGGGTTTAGATACTGGTAGATATTTTTTCAGAACATAATGACAGGTATTTACTCCTTGGAAAACCCAAGGGACATCTTGCATGAGCTTTGTCAGTAGCCTTTAAATGGGTATTTTAAGGTTTTAGGGCAGTCTTATCGAGGTATTATGCTTTGATATGGTATTACTGTGCGTTTGCACTGTTCCTGTATCTGTGTCTAAAATGTGTATTTTTTTTTTTTTTTTGTGAATGATTCAGAAAATGAAGGCATCAGGAAAGTAAAGCAGGAGACTCCAGACTTGAGTGCGGCAGTTTCAAAGGAGCACGTTACACAAGAGGATTTAGAGATTTTTAAGCAAGTGCAGGAGCTCTCGATGCAGGTGAGGAGGCTCATTTTGTCGGAATTACTCCAGGCTTCTTCCATTCGCACACAGAATTATATTGCTTTACTTAAATGTTAAGGCATCGGTAGCCTGATGAAGTGAGTGCTTGCAGTGTGCGGTGTTTCTTGCAGCTCACAAACTGTAATCGGTGTTCCCTCCTTTAACGTGCTGCAGTTAAGTGTTTTTTTTTTTATTTATTTATTTTTTTTTTAGATGATTATTTTGGAAGGTGTCAGTCCTTTCCTCCCCTGTCCTTTAAGCCTGTACTTGTACAGTGACATACTATTATCCTGTACCCTTGCAGAAAACAGGGTGTGCAAACACGACGGGTTCTGGGCGCTACCCCGCAGTCATTGACTTTGGGAAGTACGAGATTCAAACCTGGTATTCTTCGCCGTACCCGCCCGAATATTCCAGGTATGAATCACCGGTAGCCTAGTTCTGTCTGCCAAGCCGACGTCCGGCCGAGTGTGACGGCCTCCCATTCTGCTCCGCAGATTACACAAGCTGTATCTCTGCGAGTTCTGCTTGAAGTACATGAGGAGCAAGAATATTCTCCAGCGGCATTTGAAGAAGTGTGGATGGTTTCACCCTCCGGCCAATGAGATCTACCGAAAGGATACCTTGTCTGTTTTTGAGGTCAGTGGGCACTTTGCTTCCTTTAGTCCCGCAGGATTGGTTTTTCAAAAGCATTATTATTATTATTATTATTATTATTATGGAATAATAATGGAATGTGAGGTTTGCAGTGTTGCCTCCTTCATATGACTTTATCTAATTGCTTACACATTTTTAATCCACCCCAGTATATATTCTCTATTTCTGGTTCTGTAGCTGTAGAATCCCCCCCCGCCCCCCCAATCCTGTGAAGCCCACTGAGCTTGTTACGTGCCGTCAGCTGAGCCGTCGCTGATCTGACGGTGCTGCTTCCTTACCCCTTGCCACCGGTGACCTGCAGCATCAGTGCAGCCCCCCACCTCCCGCCTCCCTGGTCCTCTGTTGGTCCTGCGGCAGCCGGCAGAGATGCACTGAATGATTTACGCCTGTCCTACACGTGTTGTGTCGATTCAGTCTGCAGAGGACGTGATCTCTGCGTGAGCTGTAAGCTCAGCCACGCACCCCCCCCCCCGGCCCCTGAGCCCCCAAGCACTGTCAAAATTTAAACACAATGTTTGGACCAGCATCTTGCTTTGTCTTGCAGAGAAAATTCGATTTGCTTTAAATTGTTTAAATTTACCTTTTTTTTGAAAGTGGAAACTTCGTTATAGCCGTTGGCTGGTTCTTGTTATGTAATTTGCACTTGACACAGTGACAATGCTGAGTGAAGCCTTTTGCTTTAAATCTTCCCTTTCAGGTTGATGGTAATATAAGCAAAATATTCTGCCAAAACCTCTGCTTGCTGGCTAAACTCTTTCTGGACCACAAAACGCTTTACTATGATGTGGAGCCTTTCCTTTTTTATATACTTACAAAAAATGATGAAAAGGGATGCCATCTTGTGGGGTACTTCTCAAAGGTAAGTGTTTTCTCTTTTTCCCCTCATTATTCATTATGCTAGTGCTGTTCGAGCTCTAGGGGGTGTGACGGTAATTTCCGTTTCAGATGGGGGGAGAATATGTGGTTTGGGGAACAAGGTGCTCTGTATTTAAAGAGAAATTCCATCCAATTTTTTTTTTTCCTACAATGTCCTACATATCAAATGGAAATCATATTTCATTTTTCTTGACCAGAGAACGGACTCTTTGCAGAGTAAACTTTTAAATGTGCTGTTGCCAAGGGACATTTCTGTTATACTTGGTGTCAGAAGTCTGTTCAGCATTAATTTTAAAAAAGGAAGATCAACAACATGCCAGTAGACCTTTTTTGTCTTTTAGCATTTGCCTCCAAAAATGATGGATACCCCCCCCACCGATCTCCAATTTCCATCCTTCGATTTTTCCTAGAATTCTGATTACATTGATTTCATACTGCCCAGGAATTCTGAGATGCTGCCAACCACTGTCCCTGAAGCATCAATGATTATTTTATTATCAAGAAAATGAAATCAACATGGTTTTTCGCAGCATATGAAATGATGAGATTTTTGGAATTCCCATTTCAAACTGGCAAATTGGTGCATTTTATTTATTTTATTTATTTATTGGCAGTTAGCGTATTTGATGGAATGTGTGTATATTTCTGCCTGATTACGGTATTATAATGTCATGTGCTGCCACATGTGCAGCAGGCCGGTGGCAGGTGTGCTGAATTGCCGGCTTCAGCCCAGCTCTGACACCCTTGATGTGTTTCCCCTTCCCCCAGGAGAAGCTATGCCAGCAGAAGTACAATGTCTCATGCATAATGATCATGCCTCAGTACCAGCGGCAGGGCTACGGCCGCTTTCTCATCGACTTCAGTAAGTCGCTAAGCGCGGTGGTGGGCTGTGGGGGGGTGTGGGGGGTGTGGGTCGGCCCGCGCTCCGCTTAACGAGAGTCCGTCTTGCTTCTGCCGTTTTTCGGGGGGGTCGGCGGCTTCGGCGTCGCGTGTACTTCTGCATACCAACGGCGTGTGCCACCGCCTGGGATAATTTTTAACAAATCGCTCAACGTGGGATTGAATTTTAATTGGCCGTCGTCATCGCTGTTGCGTAACAGGGTAAAACCTCACCTCTCAGAACTCAAAAGGGGTGGCTTGATGAGGGTTTGTTTATTTTCAGAGAGAGACCTTGTGTGTGTGTGTGTGTGTGTGTGAGTGAGCGAGAGAGAACCCCATTTGTTGGTTCAGGGCACTGCTTTCCCAGGAGATGACTGTAGCTGTTCAGGCTGTGTGTATGCGGGATCTATCATAATGAAAGGAGGAGTAAGACCCCCGTTTCACTGGGCACTGAAGACCCTGATCCTTGGGTTTTGGAGGTGTTTATTGGAAAAAGGGGGCTATACATGGTAGCAGCTGTGGGCTATTTTGCTTTCTCCTGCTTATCCTTTTTACTGGAGGAAAAAGTAAAACTACAATTGCTGATAATGAAATGTAGCTTTCTCCCACCCCTTGGGTTTTTGCTTTCTTAGCTTCTCATATCAAGCTGCCTCTCTTTAACAACCTGAGAAGCATTTGGAATCATACGATCATATTCAAGTATAATAATTGCATTGTTTGCTTCTTGTTGGAGATGAAATGTGACCGAGTTAATGGCCCTCTGGTGGTTTGTTTTATTATTTATTTAGGATTTCCAGGCTGACAGTGCCTGCAGCAAAAATCCTGACGACGAGTCATAAAGCAGCGACTTAACTGTCCTTTACAAAAATTCTTTTCTAATATTTAGCCTCCATTAAACCACAAGGACCGAAAAGCAGGAACGCAGCCTACGCTGGGCGCACTGCAGTGTCATTTGTCACACCCAAGGAATTTCTAGACATTACTGTTTTATGACCCTTTGTCTTATGCAGTTTGGCATGATGGTGGGTTTTTTTTTCGACGTATTTTATTTGTAGCTAATTATAGCTGCATATACTCACAGTAAATGACGTACTCTGTTCAGTTGGATTTTTCTGTAGCTGTCGCCCCCCCCCCCCCCAGCGATACCGTAAGTGTCGCTAGTAGCGCGAGTCCTTAAAAGCTCTACGGCGTAATTCCGTGCCTCTTGTAATGGATGGGCCGCCGTAAGACTAATTACCGATAGCGGTGCCGTTCTCCTACCCGCCGTTCTCCCCCCTGTTTACCGGCTGCTTGTGAGCGGTGACACCCAGCTGCTGCTTCCCATTTGTTCCGCTGCATTGCTTTGCCCCTAACCTTCCCAGTTGCCCTTGCCAGCATGTTTCGTGGAATTTGACAGGGGTTGAAGGAGTGAAAAATAGATTGTCTCACCTCCTTTTAGGCTCCCTTGAAGGTGGCAACAGAGCACTTACAAATGGTACCTCCGCGCCCGCCCCCCCCCCTCCATAGAGCCGGTTTCACAGGAAGTAACTCGCTGGAAATGGCGACACTTAGCTTAACTTAATACTCTCCTTTGTTCCTTTTTCTAGGTTACCTACTGTCGAGGCAAGAAGGACAAGCTGGCTCCCCCGAGAAGCCGCTGTCAGATCTGGGCCGCTTATCCTACTTGGCATATTGGAAAAGTGTCATACTAGAGTACCTTTATAACCACCCAGATAAACACATCAGTATTAAGGGAATGAGCAGAGCTACTGGCATGTGTCCACATGACATTGCCTCAACTCTGCAGCACCTCAACATGATTGACAGGCAGGATGGCAGGTGAGTCGATGTGCAGTTTATGCCCATTATCTCCAGCCAGGGCCTGATAAATTTGCAGCTGTGGTTTTTTTTTAAAGGCATTCCTTGCCCTCCCACCACTCACCAATGTCACAAGTTCAAGACCTAGCTTCTCTATTGCCTATTATCCTCCTTATTCGAAACCTCTAGTAGTCAGGCCAGTTTAAATGTGTGCCCATTCTAACTTGTTAGGTTTGCTTGATGTGTAGGAGTAACTGACCTTGTGTTTGTGGTGTCTTTAAGGAATAATAAAATGCAGATGGCTGCCTGTCGTAGGTAATCAGGACTAGTGCATTTTTGGGCAGGAAGGAAGGTGACCGCTAATGTGCAGGATGATTGGAGAATAAAATATATTTGCCGAACGTGAACGTCCACAGTGCCGGTTCTTCATGATCGCTTATCGTTGACTTTGGTCTAGATTCGTCATCATACGGAGGGAGACTCTGATCCAGAAGCACATGGCGAGGCTGAAGGCAAACCCCCGGGGGAACGACGTAGATCCCGACTGCCTGCGGTGGTCTCCTGTCATGACCTTCAACACGGTGCTGTCTGAGGAGGAGCGTGAGGCTGAGATGGAGGTGTGTTTCCTGCTCCCCTTTTGCAAGTGGCCACCACCTAAAGGCTTAACGAGCTATGGGGCTCCTGGGAAATAGCGCCTGCTGATAATTAGGCTACATTCTTGCTGTCATGAGACTGGTTAAATACACTTATACCTGTCTGCCATCAGCTCTTTTTAAATTCACATTGTGTTAGATCTACTATTGATAGTTTTTCATTAAACTGCGTTAACGCCTTTTTTATCCAATTCATGGATTCCTTAAATACTTCACATTATCATCTAGTTAATGAATTGAATGTGCAGGTATCAAGACCTACATACAGATGCCCTTTAACCTTTAAACAGCCAATTGTAAGTCTAAATGTAATGGCAGCCCTTATACCTGTATTTTGATTTAGTTACTGTTAACGTCAAATCTTCTGCCAATACTTGGGGCTGCTGTGTGGGGGGAAAAAGCTGTGAGCCACCAATTAGGTCATGCAATGACATATTGCAGTTGAGTTAAATTTAAAACTTCCGGACTTGTGGATTCACATTCTGTAAACTGAATTGATCGCTCTGCTTGTGCAGCTGTACTTCTATGTTCTATGTGACATGGAATCTTAGACTGGCATGCATATTTAAGGGTTCTATTGGATTTAAATGTGTTCCATTTTTGTGGGTATGTCACATCTTAAACGGCTCAGATTCATTCTCTGCATTATTGATTTGTAATTCATACCATTGTTATGGGACTTTAACCCTCTACTATGGCAGTAACCTTCCTCTGGCCATACCCCTTAAATTTTTATTCTCCCCTTCTGTGTTTTTCTGTAGGCCGAGCGTTTGGAGCAGGCCAGCTGCTGGGAGAAGGAGGACCGAGAGCCTTGCTCGTTAAGTCACATGAGCAGGCAGGCGTCCTCGAAGGCGCTCAGCAAAAACCCACCCTGGAAGTCGCCGGACCGCGCGTTCAGCATAGCCGCAGGGGCCTTGCGGGATAGCGACGAGTACAGCGAGGAGGACGGGGACTCTGACCTGTCCCCGCCCATTCTCACCAAAGCTCAGGCTATGCTTGGAGCCAAAAGGAAGGTGAGAAGGGAGAACCTTTGTGTGGTGTTTCAGTGCTGATCAGTTGGTCTGACCAATTTCCCAGCTTAGTGCCTACGGTCATGTGTGGCCGAATGATTCTGTTCATTACCAGGTATTTCAGGGTTTTTTTTTTGTAGTTTGTAGTCTGCTCCCAGTTTGATTTTAGTGTTGTCGGTGTTGCATTTAGGATATTTTACATTACTTTGTCATAAACTCACATTGGTATTTAAGGCACAAAAGGTCTAATTCCTTTGTTCCTATCAAGACTGTTTGTGATCATTTGTATAAGACAGACAATGAAAACAAGTAATCTACTTGGTAACATTATGTAACAAAAGCATGTAGTACTGCCCTCTTGTGATTCTAAATATTATTACAGTAAAATATGACCCCTGCAGGTATCTGTACTGTATTTATATAAAATACAAGCTTCTGTGTTTGGGAGAATAAGCTGGCATAATGAAAAACTGACAAAAGTCTGCATCAGAGCAGCGAACGTAATTAAGACCACAGGGTTTTCCTTCTTCTCTGCCCAACATTTCTGTGGTGGGTGGCTTCAAAGGCAGTGTGGCTCTGTAGATCTTCTGAAATGAACACTTTTAAAGGTGTTTTTACCTCCAATAATTTAATATCGGTATTTAAAGCTTGTAACTTGGATCCAGAAGGGTATTCTCTTGCTGGCATGATCAGTCTAGTGTAGTACGGCCTCTGGTGCGAATTACATACACCTTGCTCTTGAATTTATATGTATCAGAGATTTCAGTGGTTTGTGAACATTGTTTGTGGGGTCTACTGCCCTGTCAGGACATGAATGCTTTGTGTCTCTCTGTTCAGAGGCCCATCCTCAGGCGCAAGAGAGGAAGGAAGAGGAGAAGGATCAACAGCAGCGTGACGACAGAAACGATCTCGGAGACCACGGAGGTCCTCAATGAGCCCTTTGAGAACTCCGAAGACGAGAGGCCCATGCCTCTTCTGGAGCGCACCGGTAGGAATGGAGAGACTGAGGAGGAGGAGGAGGAGGATGACGAGGAGGAAGAGTCAAAGTTAGTCAGGAAGGCTCGCTGCTGGGACAGGCAGAGAGCTATGAAGGAGATGGAGAAAGACAATCAGAAACGCCAAAATGAGGCTGCGGAAGAAGGGCACCTTAAAGGTAGCGTAGCCTCCATTGTCTATAAAGCCATCTCATTTTTCTTCAACCATTTTGAGGAATATAGGTTTTAAGTGTGCCATTCCTGAATAAGCTGCTTCTCTGAGCACTTTGGTTTTGGGGCTGTATTTCAGCCACAGAAATGTAGATTTTGATGACTTTGAGATGGTCTTGCACGTAGACATTTTCGCTCGTTATAGATATCGATCGATTTGATTTGATTTTGTTTTTGAGCTTTGATTCACTTCTTTCCCCCTGCCATTTCCATGTAGTTTTGATGAAAGAAGACAATCCTCGGCCTGCCAAGCGCAAGAAAGGGTGGCCCAAAGGGGTTAAGCGAGGCCCCCCAAAATGGAGGCTCAAGAGGGAGCAAAAGATGGGCTTTAAGCTGAATCTCTACACTCCACCCGAAACGCCTATGGAGGCCGACCACCAGATCCCAATTGAAGAACCGAAGGAGAGTCCAGAGAAGGCTCCTCCAATCACAGAGGAGGATGGTGAGCCTGGAAAAGATGCAGAGCCTCTGGATGCAGAGATGGAGACTCTTCTCTCAGATCCCCAAGCTCCTGAGGTTTCAACACCCAAGAAACAGGACCAGTTTTTTGACAAACTGGGTTCTCCCGAAGATTCTTTCAGCCACGACGAAAGCCAAGAGGATGCTGACAATGCAGGAGACGATCAGGACGAAGGCAAGCACATGGTCGACGACCGGGAGCATGGCACGGGAATGGACGAGATTGACGAAGATGAGGAGGAAGAGGACGAGCCGGTGCATGTTGAAGATCATGACGCCGATGATGAAGATGATGGCCACGCCGATTCCACTGATATCGAAAAAGACAGGAAAGTGCAGGACACTCTGAAAGATCAGGAAGAATACAAAGAACCTTTTTTAGATCCTAACGATCTAAACAGCCAGGAACCGTGTCAGGAGGACCCAGCGCCGAGCTGTGATGAAGAGCTCCCTCCTACTGCCAAGAAGGACATTCCGGAGGTCACAGCTGACTCGGAGCATCCTGTCGATTCCGAGTCTGATGAAGAGCACAATCGTGAACTACACCAAAAGGACAGCGAGTCTCTGGGATTGGTGGTGAGAAAGGGCGCTCATGCTAACTGCCACGAGATCGATACAGAGACTGTGCAAGCAGTCCAGTCGCTTACCCAGGAAGCTGAGCAGGACGGCCATTTCCAGGACTGTGCGGAAACGCAGGAGGCTTGCCGGAGCCTGCAGAGATACACTCATATAGACCAAAGCCCCCAGATGGCGCCCCTGGATGACTGTCAGCAGTCCAATCACAGCAGCCCCATGTCCTCGGTCCACTCTCACCCCAGTCAATCTGTTCGTTCCGTCAGCAGCCCCGCCGTTTCCGTCTTGGAGAGCAGCTACGCGCAGATCAGCCCCGACCAGGGTGCCATCTCCATGCCGTCTCTGCAAAACATGGAGACTAGCCCTATGATGGATGTCCCCTCTGTTTCGGACCATTCACAGCAGGTCGTCGACAGCGGGTTCAGCGACCTGGGAAGCATCGAAAGCACAACAGAAAACTACGAGAACCCAAGCAGCTACGACTCCACGCTCGGGGGCAGCATATGCGGGACGAACTCATCGCAGAGTAGCTGTTCCTACAGCATCTCCTCCAGTGGCCTGTCCCAGAGCAGCTGTGCCGTGACGCAGCAGATGGCCAGCGTCAACGGGAGCTGCAGCATGATTCAACAGAACAGCATGAGCTCTCCACAGAGCTGTGGGGTTAAGTCTCCCCAGGGCTGTGTCGTGGAGAGGCCCCCCAGTGGAAACCAGCATAACCAGCAGCAGCTCGCACAGTGTGGCATGCCTACCACCTTCTCTTCACCCATGCAGCTCAGTGACATCCCAGAATCAGGCAACCCAAACCTCGGCCTATACGAGCGGATGAGCCAGAGCGACTATGCTGGGGGGCATTACCCCCAGCCATCCGCCACGTTCAGCCTGGCCAAGCTGCAGCAGCTGACCAACACGTTGATGGACCACCCTCTACCTTTCAGCCATTCGTCCTCGCACCCCATCACATCCTATGCAAACACAGTCCCCCTGTCTTCGCAGCTCGGCAACTCCGGCCTCGTGTCATTGCCGCAGTCCCCTCACGGGGTCCCCGGGGGGCCCCAGACACAGGCCACCATGACCCCTCCCCCAAACCTCACCCCCCCGCCGATGATGCTACAGCGCAACATGGCGGCATCAAACATGGGAATACCCCCTTCGCAGAGGCTTCAGACTCAGATGGCTGCCAAGAACCACATCTCGATCCGGTCCAAGTCCGTTCCCTTGTCACATCACCAACAGCAGATGTACGGCCGGACCCCACAGGGCGTCCCTATGCAGACCCCTGGGCGGACACTGGCTATGCCTCGAATGAACATGGGGGTGAATCTTATGCCTGCACCAGCGTACAACGTGAATTCCATGAACATGAATATGGCCCCTCTCAATGCCATGAATGGGTACCGGATGACTCAGCCCATGATGAACAGCAGCTATCACAGCAACCATACCTACATGAACCAGTCCCCGCAATACTCTATGCAGATGGGCATGATGGGAACACAGCCATACCCTCAGCAGCCCATGCAGGCCCCGCCCCATGCCAACATGATGTACACCCCAGCAAGTCACCATGGCTACATGAACGCCAGCATGTCCAAACAGTCTTTGAACGGACCTTTCATGAGACGCTAGTCTTAATTTGTTCTCGAGTGTATAATCTTCGAAAGCCCATTTTTATTTACAGTAATATATATAATTATTATTTTATAATTTTTTTTTTTCCCTCTCTCCCCTTGTATGTTTGTAGTTATTTTTGGTTACTCTATGGAAAAACCAGCACTTGGTAAGAATGCAAAAAAAAAATAATAAAAAAAAACAAAAAAAGTTTTTGACACATTCTCTAATAAGCTTTTTTTTTTTTTTTTCTTTTTTCCTGTTTTCTGGGAAGCCTTACATTAACAGATTTGATTAGTGTCGTCCGCTCACAAATGTATTTGATGATGAGCTTCAGCAAGAGAAGGCTTCAGTACCGGCTCTGCGGTTTCGTGGCAGGCTGGGTGACGAAGCCATTTAATGTGCCTGCTACAGATAGTAAACGTGTATTAGAGCCTTTCAGTCTACCTGTCCAACAGTACTGAAATTTAGTTTGTACCATACTTTATGCCTTTGTACGTTTAAATTATTGTACATTGTTTTATTTTTTGTAAAGTGACACTTAGCATGCTACAACGTCTTTGTTAGTGACAGTGCATTAAGTAGTACTGTACAAGTGTTGTGCTT
Source organism: Petrocephalus zakoni (assembly GCA_026774425.1). NCBI lineage: Eukaryota > Metazoa > Chordata > Actinopteri > Osteoglossiformes > Mormyridae > Petrocephalus > Petrocephalus zakoni. The sequence goes on from JAODKN010000042.1 coordinate 7,391,741, forward strand.
AATAGCAAGCCATTTTAAAAATGTATGGCCTTCATTAGATTTCCCTGTTATGGGAGAAAGATTATACTATATTTTTGTTAATTCTAATACTGTACAAATTGTAAACTTAGTATTGTTTTTGGTTAAGTTTGAAAGGTTTTATTGCTAAATGTGTATAATTCTGAACTTTTTGTAACAAATTTCCTTAAAGGAGGCAGCTTTCTGTTTTATAATGCAGACTGATTTCTGTCTAAATAATGAAGCATATCTCATATTTGTACCCGAAAAGTTCTAAAACATTTCAAAGTATGCGAAACGAAATGTGGCAGAATTTTAAAAAGTAACGCTGACGATGAAGATAAAAATAAATTTAGTCCAAAGTTGTATTTTATGGAAATGCCTTTAACTTTACATTTTCATTCCATCTGTAGATTTGTTTTCTATCTTTATAAGATGTCGGATTTATATTTTACGAAAGCGTAGAGCAGTAGCCTGTGAATAGAACAAACTAAGCTAATGAATCGCATGTAAAAAGCAAATTGTACTTGTGTCTGTTAATATTCCTTTTTTGTAGCCTTTGTACCTGTACAGAGTGGCTGGTAGGAATGAGAGGGGAAACCTGCTTATGTGTACAAAATAGTACAGAACAAGTCTCGTATTTATGAGTTATCTTAGTCCCTTAAAATATGCTGTACATTTTAGCATAAAATAAATTATGACGAACCATGTGTAGGCTTCTGTTATTTGTTAGCTCTTTGAAAAGCTTGTGACAGTTGGATGCTCAGACTTCTCGTTAATTAATTGAGATTGTGGAATGTATATATGCTGTCGGTCTATAAGGAAATGGCTGCGAGGTACAGAAAAGTATCGCTCGTCACTGAGGTTTTGTAAGCTTTAGCACCGTTGACCATGTGCCTCAAGTCATGGGCATGGATCTTCTGGATTTCAATGGAGATGCTTGTCATTAAGCACGTGTATAGATCTTTCTTCTGGTCTTGCTGTGCTGTTGTAACTTTATCCTACCTGACCACCCTTGTTTGATCCAATTGTTCTTTATGTCTTAAGTGAAATTAGCTCCTCTTTCCCCTGTCACTGCTGAATTTTGGGTCTTTAGCGGTTCAACATGCACTTAAGGTGGCCATCTTGAACATATTTGACTTTTATTAATAAAATGGTCATCAGTAAGCTTAAGGCGATTTTAAGGCGAAGTGTCATGTAAAGATCCTGAGTTCGGTTAATCTCAAATGAAGCCTATTTTGTCACTTGATGGTACAAAAACGTTAAGATGACTGTGTACATTGTTATCCTGCAATTTTTTTTAAATTATTTTTAAAAATGGAGATTTTCCTTTTTAAGTTTATGCCCCAAGGCAAAGATTATCGAATAAGCTGAATGTCTTCTGAAAAGTAAAATAAAGCCAAATGTACAGGTATCATTAGAATGACTCTGTAATATTTTTCCCTCTATTAGTCATTAATTTCTGGAACTGAAAAGTCGTTGTATGCTCTTTCAATGGAAATACATAGAGGCTTTTATTTTGACCCTTGTGTGTCGTGCTCGTCCTTGGCTGTCTCTGTGTCGTGACCCGTGTCACTGTCTGATCTCTCCAGCTGCCCTCGGAGCTGCATGTCCAGCTGCCTTAGCTGTTTTAAGAAGCCCCAGTTGGGTAGGATGCGCCGACGTTGCTTCACGTGCTCGATGGCGTCCACGAGGGTCATGTTCTTGTGAATCATTAGGTAGGCCAGGAAGAGCGTAGCTGATCGGCTTCTTCCCATGACGCAGTGAACCAGAAGCTTGTCTGAAAGAAACACATACATGCTGTTTTAATGGGTTCGAACTAGCTCTGGCACATTTGCTTAAAAAAATGTGGTAGATGAGGACTAATTAAGTATAATTAGCACCAAAGTGTTATTTCATTTGGGATGTTGGGAGACCTTATACAAAATGGGGGGAAAAAATGTTTCTTCAGCGTTAACTTGCCATGCTAGATTTTATCAGTCTGGCATACTGTTATTTCTTTAGCACGTATTTAGTGCATTTTGTGTTTACTACTATGATGAAATTAGTAATACTTAAGCAAGATGGTGCTTTTAACCTACTCTCAGGACCGCTCAATGCATAGTCGATAAACTGTGCAGCGGGATAGAAGAACTGGCTTAGGTTGAAAGTCGGAATGTCCTCTGCTTCAACTCCATAGTAGTCAATGTTCATGTCGCTGTAGTAGTCTGGGCCAGTGTCAACGCTGTTCCTTTTCCCTTCTGCTGCGTTCAGGATGTGTGTCATTCCCATCTTCTTAAGGATGTAACGATTACGTGCCATCTCTCTGCTCAACAAATTTCTACCAGTTAACACTGATCCCACCTCCCATTACACACATACAGGCACATAAAAACAAAAATGTCCTAATGTACTCATAGTTGATTTTCATGAATTTTCATGTCTAGTGCTTTTTTTTCTAAATGACATCTGATTTCAACTAGTAATCATCCCCTCAAGGAAAGCATTGATGCGGCATGTTCATATGCACTGGGTTTTATAAAGACATTTCCAAACAATAGGAAGTCTTTCTTTCCACAGTAGGCAAGGTAATTTACAGAAGGCGAAAGTTCAGGACTGTTGCCAGTCTACCCAGGAGTGGGCATCCCACCAAATTTACCCGAAGATCACACCGCACACTATGCTCTGATAGGCTGCAAAGAACTGCGAGGCTCCTTCCTGCGATCTACAGCCCTCTGTCAATATGGCAAACATTAGACTTTGTAATTCTCCCGTAAGGAAAACACTCAAGATGAATGGCTTTCAGGGAGGAGTAATCAAGAGGGAAGCCTTGTCTCTGTACAGCTTTGGTTTTCAAAATGGCACTAGAGTAAACCACAAGTGTTCTGGAACAGTGACCTTTGGCCAAGTGAGCGGAGCGCAGGCCTCTGGATATAATGTGAAATGTTGCATTTAGCAAAAAATCAAACGTACGGTCATCATAACCTCAAACGAGTTTGGTGGCAGAGGTGCAACAACTCTCTCTCTCTAGGAGCCTACTATGATTTTTTTTTTCCCTCTGTATCGGTGCCTTCTTGAGAGTGATTGCTGAAGACCTGGACTGCAAGAGAGGAGCAAAAACTCAAAACCACTAAACGTACAACTGAATGCCTGAGAGAGAGAATGTGGATGTTGGAATGGCTAAGTTCGAACTTCAGCCCTGTTGAGAAGCTGTGGTGAGTGTGTCAACTCCTCACAGGCCATGAATAAATAATGACAGTATAATTTGTTGTCACACAAGGTTAGATTTATGTACTACTGGCTCTTGGTGAACACTAGATGAAGGTCAGATGTCTTATTATGTAAATTCATAGAACCTAAGGGGCTGAGCTTTCTTTTTCAAAACCTCCATGTAGCTTCAGTTAGCATTAAGTAACTAAAATGTGCATGATGTTAAATTATTAAACAAGTAGTACTGAATGTTTGATAGAAGTGCTTGAGCACTGAATAGTTTGTATTCCCCCTCTATAATCTGTTTCGTTTTGATGGCATGCTGTGCCTTGCATTTTGCATGATAGTTTGTTTTCGACACTCAAAGGTTGGCTCACTTACTCATCGCCAATGTAGACATTAGGCCAGACCTCATTGACGTGAGCATATGCTGCAGTGGGACCACGACAGAGGATCTTTTCAAGTTCATATTCCCTCGGCGTAACATATTCATCCTCTGAATCAATCGGCACCTTTTCATAAATGATCTTCTGGGAAGTCTTTGAGCAATAAGAAGCCATTCTCTCCCGAGTAACTGGCTTTCACACGTGTCCCACTGCTTTGATGGTGTCTTCCCTAGAGGAGTAACACAGATTTGCCGTTTAAATTCGAGATGAAATCACCTCAATATGTCTTGTGGATTTTTTTTTTGGGAACTAAGCTTCATTTGCTTTGAAATATGAGTAATTTTGCAAATGTGCACAATGCTTGGTTGTCAAGTCTTCCATACTTGAAGATTATAGCCTGTGTGAGAAATATCTGCGAATTTAGCTCTTTTTTTCTGCCTGCATATTTTAAAGCTATAGGAAAACTTCATCTTACCATTTACTATATCGATATTGTATGCATACAAAACTTAAAACGGAAGGTTAATAACGTGCAAAGCCTTTGCTACCAATTTGTTATTCTGCCGTCTCGGTTTTGAAGTAAAAATAAAATAAATTGTCTACAGTAACAAAATCATTAAATCATATTCACACATTTTTCCAAAAAAGCCAACAACTCACCAACACTTCCCTCGATTTTTCTTTTTTTTTTATTTTTTCCCCCTTGTCTCCCGATTTTTTACATTAGTCAGCCACACCATTTAAGGTCATCGTCCAAGAGAGTCGCAGACCACAAAGTCCATTTCCACCCGCATTATTATTCCCGAATGTGTTGTGAAAGACAAGCAGCAGATATCCCGGCCTGCACCCCGTCATCTGCGGGGGGGTGGAGCAGGGTAGCATGACTTCTGTGACCGGCATCCGATTCTGCTGGGTATTTTTAGGAAGCTGATCTACAGGCTTTGACCTTAGGGAGGCATCGCCTGGCTTGCATGGCAGAGTAGCCCACCCTCTATTCTACCCTCCCCATGTATGATTGACTCTCCTGATATAAACAAGCAGGCTGCTGCTGCAGGCAGTGGGCTGAGGCCCCATCCTCTGTGTTCTGCTATCCTAAGGGACGACCATGCTTTCCCATCAGCTAGGGGCTTGGACCAGCAGCTTAATTCAGGATATTCCCTTTGAACGTACCATAATACAGGGGGGGAAAAATCCCTAGTGCAAGGTTGTCTAATAAGTTCTTTTAAGAGGTGCAGGATTAGAAGGATCAAGTCTGATAGGTTTCAGAGTCATAAACCTAAAACATTTATTGTGGGGCTTTTAATTGGATTATTGGAATACTAACAAGCTCATCTAGCCTTAAGAACTCAGGTATGAATATAAAACTTGCAACTTAAGCTCTTACTAGTATGTGTGAGGACTTTAATGTTGAGGTTTTTATACCCTAGACCAGCAATGTGATGTTAGAGATGCCATGCAAACCAGCATAGCCCTAATATGCTCACCAAGTGCTGATCCTGCTCTAGACTGTTCTCTAGGCTTGCTGAGTGGATGTCTGGGCAGTAGCGCATCTCCTGCAATGGCGCAGCAAGGACACGAGCTGTGCTTGCAGTGAGTAATGCAGTCATTTCAGGACAGTTTCTTGGCTTGTGCTTTGTAAGGGAGATTCCCATGTCTTAACCGCCTGTCTTGTTCGCCTGAGAACTAAGCGCAGTGCTTCAGTGGGCGCTCCTCCTACAGTATAATCATCCAGTCTGCATGTGGTCAAGGCAACTTTTCCTAGTCCAGTTATGATTTTGTACTGCTGGGTTTGCCCTCTGCTCCAGTTAAAGAGCTTTCCCCGAAGCCCCAGCATTTTATATAAGCTTTCCGCTGTTTGAAACCGTAAGTGACATTCCTTAGCCGTTACGAAAAGGCTTTGTTAGCAACATATAATTTAGCATTAATTATTTAGCCCATTTTATGAGGCTTTGTTGCCCATAACTAACTGCTATATTGATTTATCGCTTCAGTTTCCTTTCTGGTGCATCACTTGCCTCGGTTTGTTTTTCCCGTTCAGCTCGTGATATTTATGCACCGCAGACTGTAGTAACCCTGATGATGTCTTGGAACGAGCATAATGTCTCCAGAGAGCCGGTACAACCTTATTTACACTTAGTCAATTATTCCTTTCGCAAGTTGCCTGTCTGTGGGATCTCCCAATGGCAGCTGCCATTTACTGCTATTTATTATGTCTCATACATCTCGAGGGGCCCAGACTTGATGTCTAATCAAAATGGTGTTGCCGGTGCCGAGCTGCATGTAATCTCAGTAATGCGAGTGCCGCAACTGTGATGATAATTGTATTTTAGAGCCCAGCTTATGAAAAGAACATATGCATTATGTCAGCCACAGGAGTTTTAGACCATTATTCTCCTGTATTTAAAGTCTTCTGTCCAGACCCAGCTATCATTCATACTGACGGTAAAATCATTAAACCTCTAATGCATTTTGACAGGACCTATTTACCCAAGTATTCTCAACAGCTTGTTTTTCTGAATTGACTCATTTATCTTGTAAAATCTTAGTCCAGTAAAGGGCTATAATTCAAATAATACAAATTAAATTTGTGTACGAAAGCTCCTGAAGTAACGGCAATTCACAGCGTAATAAATCTTCAGTTGCATAGATGTTGGCGGTTAATGCCCTTAATTATGGCTTTTCATATTTCAATGTGTAGTGTATTGTTTGCGAAAGCAGAACGTGCAGAGAGTTCCGGGCCAAACTGACTTGATCATTTTACAACAGAGACACGACGACTCGAATGAATGGCCAGTATTGTTTTCAGAAACAGCCCTGATTCTCCACATCACTACCGACAGTGTGTGAACAGGGGCTGACTTCACCACACACCTTTATACATACTAGGAATTGGATTTGTGCTGCTTCTGACTCGAGCCTGAGCTCACTTCCTAACACACATCCAATTGCCCCCTGCGGTCTGTTGACTTTGGAGACTAGAAGTAGCCGCTGCTCCTCTCTGGGCCGTGGATGATGGACTCGCTAGCACTCGGATAGCGGAGTGCTCAGCTTAGCTCTCCCGGAACCCTCTTCACCTTTAAATCCCCTTTAAAATATTGCTGTCACTTCCGATCTTATCTCTCTTTCAGTGAATCCTTTCCTCCGGCCTTGTTACTATGGGTACGTGCTTAGTTTTACATGTAATTTTCATGACTGTTCATTTGTGCCACTGTGAATGCATTATAGCTAACTTGAGTGCTGGATACATTCTGTAAATTTCTATTCTAATTGATGTATGTTTGTTATAACTACAAATCCAGTTACGGTCACAGGGATCTGGATTGCATGCCAGAAGACTAAGGCACAAATCTGGGTGTCCATGCGTACGCATGTAGGCATTTTGCCCTGCACTTGAAAATATACTTTCTAGGAGTCCTGCTGTGACTTTATTGGAGCTAACTTCAGGTCCACCTGGTGCAACTGACTCAGAAAGCCTGCGTTAGGAAGGATGTTCCTGTGCTGCTGGGCAGCCTTGATTGCCTCCACCAGAGTGAGCTTCTCACAGATCATGAGGAAGCCCTGCACCAGCGTGGCAGATCAATTGATTTCCCCGTGCGCAATGGACGAACACTCTCCCTGAAATAAATGTGCATTGACCCCTGAAGATGGCACTGAACATCAATGTAAATTAGGGCTGAACAATATCCTATCGCGATATGTGAGAAATCAGCAAGTAATATTGCGATATTTATTAAACAACATTAAATTACCCTAGATTTTAGACGAGGTCAAAGGATTATGCTGAACTGAGAACTCGGCAAAATGAGTGGTTATGAAGCAATTGCTAAAGGTTTAAGTAAGAAATGGTGGTATGCAATTGACAATCTTTAATGTTTCGTTAATAAATGAACGTGTTGAGCTGCTGCTTCAGGTAACAGACTTGCCTTTTCGGGAAAGTGCTTTCTGCATGAATTTCGCAGTTGGATGGAAGAAGTCCTTGGTGATCTGCAGCCGCCACACCATAATAAGTTACGGCCAAGTCTGAGTAGAAGGCGGGGCCAGTATCGATGTGGTTAGGACCGCTGGCAGCATTCACAATGTGGGTGATTCCCAGGCTTAATAGCAGCTCTTTATCACAATCTGTGGATCTACATCGAAAGAGATTAAAAATGTTTCATTGCTGGCAGGAAAAGCGGTGGATGGATGGATGGATGGAGGGATGGAGGGATGTCGGGAGGGGTTGGTGGGTTAATGGACAGACGGATGGATGGTTTTTTTGCAGCTAATGCTTACAAATGGAACTTGCATAGTAACTGGTTTTGTCGTGTATTTTTTTCTATCATGTTGTCTGCATTTGTGTGAGGTTTTTTTCCCCTTATAATATTCACTCAATGTGTTTGATTCCCTACCTCATCAAATCCTTTAACACATGTACTGCCAACTTCATACCAGTAACACATTTTTGTTCCCAATGATCTGCCATTCTACTTAAAAAGTAGATCGACTCCTTTGCCAGACTGGCTCTCCATCAGGTTGTGTAACAACCGTGTGTCCAGCTGGAGCTGGCAATACATAATGTCTTTTTATTTTTTTCTGTCCAAGCGTTATTTGTGACTGGTGGTAAGTGCGACTTACGCATTGCCTATGTACACACTGGGCCAGACCTCACTGACTGGTCCTGTAGGGTGTCTGCCTTTCGGCAGGAGGTGCAGAAGGCATGGAATAGGTAGTGTTTCATACTACCCCTCCTGATTTGAATGTGATTCCTTCAGATCCATTCTGCAAAAGGCTATACAGACATTTCAAAATACTGGCAAGACCTCATTCCACATACGTAAGCATGATTTTACTTCTGTATGAGTGCACTTGCATTATATTTCAAGTAGATGTTTATATTATTTAAATATTCTTTGCAGTTGCTGAGCAATGTATTTTGCATAATTATGCTCTAATCGTATGAACTGCGCATGCAGTTTTACAAGTCAACTTACAAAAACCTTCCAATACTAATAAATTCACCTTGAGCACTGGCATTCAGCAGCAATGTTGCAACAATCTCCCCAAATTTGCTAAAAATGATTCTAATGTGGATGAAAGGGATGACTACCCAAGCAGGCACTGTTACATTTTGTTAGACACCATTAATTCTCAACACTTAATTTTTTTTTCTTTTGTCCCTACAAAGCTGATTTGTGATTTAACTTTTCATTTATGGCTCCAAAAGTCAATACAGTGCTACAATTAAGCTGAATGACTTAATCATCTATTGATTGAACCATTTGATGGCTATTGTTAGACGAACAGATTAAGCAGTCGGTAATAAATCCAGACAGATTTAGGTAACAAGTGTACTGTTATTCGTAATAAAGTTGGAGAATCCCTAAAACTTGTTTAAAATAAACACTCAACTCGTGGATCTAAATTTACCCATGCTTTGAAGACCACAAAGGCTCATCTCACCTGGATTTCGCCTCTGCGTACATTATTGAACATGGTCCATAATGTTTGTGATGCAAATGAATGAGCGTGTTTGTTTTCAGATGGCCTTGTAAACTTACTTACGGCTGACACAGTCTTCTGTCTTTCCCCCCGCCGAGTGCCTGCTTCGTTTTCCAGCCCTGGGAGGTGTCTGCAGCGAGTTCCAGGTTTATTTTTGGAGACTGTTTCCCTTTTTAATACTGAAGAGGTCTGTAAAACCTTCCAGCTCCCGAAAGCATTTCTCTGTCGGAGCAAGCGATGAGTATCTCCAAGGTGCATTTTGCCGATAGTGTAGGGCACTAATAAAATGGAAGAATGGAGGTACTCGGCAAGACGCACTACTGGATTATGCTGTGCTACTTTATTTGAAAAATTCAAGCACTCCCTCAGCAGACCTTGTGAGACACACAGAGGTCATTGTTAATTACGGTTAATTTTATGAAGTCAGTAGGTTGCCAGTCCCTGGTCCCAGTCAGGACACTCTGACCCAGAACGGTCCCGTTTCCAAGCTGGACTTTGCAGCCAAGTTGCTTGTATACAATGTAAAAGTCTACAGTGCCTATTCCAGAACAATGTCAGCAAGAACGATCAAGCTAATGCTTAACTGAAAAAGACTGCTTGTCAATAAGGTATAATTTTTTAAAAAGTCGCTAGGCATGTAAGACCTTGATATACAAAAAAAAACTCAAATTCCAGTTAATGAAGAGAGATTTTATGGGCTGATGTAAATGCAGCTTTACGCTTCAAGAAATCAAGAAAGGGAAACAAAGGCTGTCACGGCGCATACAGCATTAGCACAGCAAGACCTGTGCATCGTGTTTCTACGACAAGGAACACTAATGGCTCACGGAGGCCAAGTGCATCATTGTTACAATTTCAGCCTTTAGAAATAACTGACAGCTACAAGTCTTTACAAAAAAGCCTTTCTCCTCCAGGGCCTACTAGTAGCAGAACAAAGCAACAAAAGATAACTGACCGAAAAAAAAAAAAACAACACTGAAACCACCCACGACAGGTTTGAGCTCGCCGGAGAGTGCTTTTCATTTAATTTCCAGTTACGTAACTTTATCGGGATGAAATGCATTTAACGATCTTGATGTGTCAGAATGAATAAAGTTATGTGTTGACAGCTAGCTTGCTAAAAGAGATGGTTGTCGACCAAAATGGGAGATATCTTCGAAAGAAATTTAGCTAAACACCTAAGCTTTGTAAAGATTGATGATTGTGTAACTATGCTATTCAGCACAGAGGTTACGCCCTAATTGTCACACAAACTGGGACAACTGGAAAGCTTGTCTCTCTTTAATTGTCCAGTGGGTTAAAATGAAACGACAGCCAATGCACGAGTACGGTGATAGCTAAGGAAAAGGAAACTGTAGCCATTTTCATTTCCCTTTTCGGCAATTAACCCAGAACCCACAAAACCACTTGCAAGGCCAAAATGGATTGGCTAGCAACCACCCATTCTTAGCCATTCGAAGATGGGGGATGAACACCATTTTAAATTCCTGAGTTGGGCTACGTTTATTTCCGACTTATTGATAATGCATTTTGTACTGCTCAGGACAACAAATTAGCCTTTAACTGGCGAGTGCTTAATCATTTTTCGGAGTGAGTTCATTTCCCCAGGCAGTGTAACTGCTGGTCGAGTTTGCGAAGCTGCTCTAGGAAGCCGGAATTGGGGCAGATGTTCCTGTGTTCGCTGACGGCTGCGATGGCCTCCGCCAAGGTCATGTGCTCGTGAATCATCAGGTACGCCAGCACCAGTGTGGAGGACCGGCTCAGGCCCATGGCACAGTGGACAAAGACCCTGCCTGCAGGTAAATAAAAACAGCCGTCCTCACACAGAGCCGCACTGTGTAAATCCTCCTAATAAGTGAAAGCGGTATTCAACACTGCCAGCTCCGTGGTTAACATACCAGAACCAAAGTTTTAAAAAACTGTCTGTGTTACTGTTCTGACTGACACTCCAGCTAAAAACTGCTATTTTAAGCATCATGGAGAAAGTGACTGCAACCCGACAGAACGACACTGTAGAAAGTAGGAAAAACATGGCCCGACGGTTTTCGCTGCAGCGTGCCGTGGAAGCATTTTGCCCCCTGCAGACTCAAGTAAGAACAGCAATCATTATGAGTTTGTGATTGTATTTGGCTAAAGAGTGACTTCACCATTTTAATTTATAAATTGGCTTCATTACTTGACTCACTTCATTACATTCTAATTTCCAAACAATTTCTAAATAAAAAAACATTCTGTGTAATTCACTACACTACATTAATTACCCAAAAAAATATGATAAAATTAGTTTATATATCTGTGTGTGTGTGTGTTGTAAATTATGATGACATTTCTCAAATTTTTTTATATATTTAAAATGCTTATAATTCTGTCCCAAACTGGGACTAAATATTCCAGTGTGATGAGGCTTTAATCGTTTGTTTGAATTTTTCCACCATTCTGTTTATGTGTTTATACTTGCATGTGAATAAATTTCAGCACAAATGACCTAGAGAATATAACTCAGTTATTATGCTGCCTAATTGGTGATCAGGGGATAATAATACGCCCTTATTTGGGCAAAGATTTGTAATTACTGTAGGCTCCAAAACATTCAACCACAGAAATGCTTCTGTTTGAAGGGAGATTTAATTTTATGATATATAGGTTTTACACCAGACAAACTCTCTGTAATTAGAGCTGCTTAGACTAAAAACATAATCGTTCGTAAACATTATGCTGACTTTTCTTGCTGAATTTTACATCTACAGAGAATATTATTTTGTGTGGTATGAAGAAACACAGAACATGTTAAATTTATGCTGGTAAGATTTCTTTGGTTACACGGGCAACAATTACTTCTACACATTGTATGATTTGTTCGCCTTACTGTTCTCTCCTAAGACACAATAATAAATAAAGGATGCTAGTAAATAAGGGATGAAGGCACCTGGACAGAGAATGGAATATGTTTTGGGTAAATAGGATGGCCTCACCTGTCGGATTGCTCAGGGCATCCTTGATGAAACTGGCTGCGGAGTAAAAGAAGGGGCTCATGTCGAAGGAGGGCATGTCGAAAGCCTCCACGCCGAAGTAAGCCATGTCTGTGTCTCGGTAAAAACTTGCCCCAGTGCAGACGTTGAACTTCCCGTCAGCCGCATTCAGCACATGAGTGATGCGATGCGACTGGAGAGTCCGCGTGTCTTTAGCTGCCCACCTAACAATGGAGCATTGAGTGATTTTTACCGATAAAAGGTCACAGAGAAGTTTAAGTCATTGGAGAGTGACATGCATAACATATTTCCTAACGCCTTCGGTGCAGAAACAATAGGTGAGAAAAATGTGACCTCCTGCATCTCCTGGACCCCGCATGCATCATGTGAGTGAGGCTC
>JAODKN010000042.1:7409715-7427231 GCA_026774425.1 Petrocephalus zakoni
CCAATCAGTTGAGCATAAAGAGTCACAGCCACAGAGTGCGCGACTAGTTGGTTGAAACAAAATCCTGGTCTGGATTTATACTTTCTGGACCTGAAATTGACACCTCTGGTTCATGGAGTGTAATTATAAACGAATAAGGTTTATAGACTTGTAAGGTGAAAAATCTTACCGGTATTAATGCACAGTGAGAACAGAACAGATGTTAAGAAACTGAACGTGTGTCACAAAGGGCAGAGAATAACATATGTACATTTCCTGTAAACAGTGGGCATATGTGCAAAGCAATGCATTATTATTATCATTATTATTATAAATAATAATAATAATACTGATAATTGATGGTAATAATAATGAAATAAGGATGCCTTTGGCAGTAGGAGTTTGCTTAATGCTCCTTTCTGTCAGGTAAACAAACGTACCATCCTTTAATGCCTTGTGAATGAAATCAGCTGCCGGTCTGAAGTATACGTTCAGGTCAAAGTAAGAAGAGTCATCTGCTGGGACACCGCAGTAGACAAAGTTGCCGCCGTAATATCTCTGGTCACCTATGCTTCCTTTCTTAGAATGGGCTGCGTTCAGAATGTGAGTGATGCCTAATTTGTGCAGCGCAGTTCTGTTCTGTGCTATTGTCCTGGTAAGACAACAAAGAGCACAAATATAAGCCTAAGAATAGTGCATGTCTGTACTGTATAAAGCTTATCATGGTTATTTTTCCTTTCATAAAATATACATAAATATTTAGAAATTAATCCTGCATGCTATGGCCATGTATATGAAAATTATATAATATAATTAATTTAACATGAGCACATGTATGGAAAAATTAATAATATAGCTTTGGGCTGTTCTGTTTAGATGTCAGTGTCAATGTCTTTCAGTTTAGGTGCATGAAATATAACAATGTTTATAATAAAGTGATATCTTTCATCTTGCTATTAATATCGGTAGAAACAAAAAAGATACACTTACACATTTCCAATGTAGAGATTTGGCCAGACTTCATCTATTTGGGTCAGCTGCAGTTTGCATGTATTCAGGACATTCTCCAGGTCGGTGACAGAGAGGTATCCGTGCCCTTTTCCTTGAGAGCTGCTCATTTTATATCTGAATTTGGATCACGCTAAGGCACTCCTGCTGACCGCCGTTCCAGTCTGGCTGCCGTCTCTTTTCCCTGGTGCACAGTGATTTGGCTGAGCAGGTGTTTGCAGGCGGCGGGTGTCACTGGCCGGGACCCTGATTTAGCGGGCGACTCGGCGGGAAGCCCCCCACCCCGCGTTTCCTTTCACTCTGATTTGCCGCAAACTGCAGCTCGTACTTTGCCTGCCGCAGCTGGGACACAGGTGACATTAAAGCACAATATTCCCCTTTACCCCGTCTCATGCACCGATAACCAGGCAGATTAAAATTGTGGGGTTTTTAAGGCCAATCTGCAAAAAGTTTTTTTTTTATTTTATTGTGCTACTCAACATGGTGTTCCTAAAAGAAAGTAGTGCTAAAATTTATAGGTTTTTTTTTTAAGCTGTGTGTTTTTAAAGGGCAATAGTGTTTTTTACCTGCATGCCTCTGGTAGCCAGGATATGCCTCGGCTGCCTGACCACATCACTTGGCCTTTACCAGGGTACTTCTGTGAATGACAGAAGCATTGTCAGTGTCAAAGGCATGTACTAAACGTACAGCCCCTGCCTTGCCTGCAGATGTATTGAAACTGAACTGCTGACCTTGCAGGTAGTGCCTATTGGGAGTTCCCCACTGCAAATCCGCTACAGCTGCTTCAATTCCTTAATTTCTTTGTTTATAGTTTTCAACTGTTTATCTTCATTGTTGATTGCTTATTGTGATCTCCTAGCATGGAAATAGTGTGTCCAGTCCAGTGCCTGAGAGTAGCAGAAATGTTCAAGAAAGTTGGTCCAAGTCAGTCCAAGGATATTTCTCTTCCATGAAGCTCACTGACTGACCACCCATCAGTATTAGCTGAACATGCTCCCAAGCTCATATTTTCCACTGGCCAATCTTCAGAAGCAAGGGAGCTTCCAGAAAACGGCACATACCACTCCCCTCTTTTGTACTCTTGTGCCTGCTCTCTCATCGAGTTTCAGGCTGGTGGTTAACTGCACATTTTTGCGGGAAGGACTTTCCTGGACTGCTGCTATAAAAATTTACCATGAAGTAAATGAAGGAGACCATCTAATTCTCTTCTAAGGCTGTTGCGAAGGAGTACTGGGTACACGTCTTCCATGCCAAACCTAGTTTCACAAGAGAACCAAATAAAAAAGCTCAAAAGTGACTATATTATTCAATTTAAGGGATTCGTCCATCCATCCAGCTACATATACAGTACAACATCACTGGAAGCCTGGAGCTTATCTCAGGTGGCCTAGGGCACAAGACTGGGGTACACCTTGGATATTATTCATTTGGTTTTTAGAGCTTTATATATTTTCTTCATTTAAGAATTGAGTATACTTCAGTATATATTGAATTCCATTAAAAGCAACTTAAAAATTGCAGTGAGTCTTGTTTTCATTTGTTCCATTTAATAAATGGATTAATTCCACATAATCCATTATGATCATTAGACTGCAAAATATAAGTAGCGAATGAAAAAAACTAAATACTAATTTAGATCAATGAAAAACATGATGGAACAGAATGCAAAAAGGACAGGAACAGCTGGAAAATCAGATAGTAAATTTATAAAAGCCAACCACTAGGATTATCCGGGAAAAAATTAAATCATCTTAAATAGGCATGGTTATCATTACCCATTATTTAATTTTACATCATTTAATTAATGCCTCTGGCCTAAACAGATTCTTCACCTTTTATACAGATCATACACAATAATTCATGTTGAAGACCTTTCTGAAAGGTATAACGGGAAATTTCTTTAAACACAAAATGTTCTTTTAAGTAAAAAAAAAACCTTTATTGATATTATAATATCCAGTTCAAAGCACTTGCAAAGCAGATCGTACAATCTTTAATTTATTTTAGATAACATGCAGATTCAGCCTGGGAAAAAAAAGCTCTGTTATGACTCCCACACAAAGCTTCGCATTAAAACTTAATAAATGTGAATTTTTCTGCGTTTATCCCTCTCACTGACTTTTCCCAGCTTCATTCAGCCTTCTTTTGCTTGTGTAAAGTTGCATCTAGTCTCCTTAGCTGCTTCAGAAATCCTCGGTTTGGGAAAATCCACCTGTTCTCTTTTACCTTTTTAATGGCATCCATCAGTGAGAAATGGTGATATATCATTAAGTATGCCAGCACCAGGGATGCAGATCTGCTGACCCCAACTGCACAGTGGACAAAAATCTTGGCTGGTGACAGAGAAGATGTGGATTGCATGAGATTACATAGCATTGTACTGATAACTATGTAAAAAGTCATCAGGAGAGGAACCCCCCTGGAATGAAGTTATTGCTAAAAGCACAAAATAAAAATCAAAGGGTCCTGGTAAGCAAAACGAGTTTGCATTTTCCCAGATCAGTGGTGTGCTGTTTTGGATTGTGCAGCTAGGGACTCACCATTAGGAGTGTTAAGAGCCTCATGAATGTAATGTGCTGAGGGGTGAAAGTAGGGATATAAATCAAATGTTGGCAAATCATTAGCTGGCACCCCATAGTAGTCCACAGTTGTCCCATAAAAATCATGACTCCCCTGGCAACACATTTTCCCGTGAGCTGCGTTTAGGACATGCGTAACGCCCAGTTTCCACAAACCATATCGGTCGTGGGCCATCGACCTGTCGTTAGATTAATGAGACAAAGATACACATACTGTAAATTATCATCTCTCCTTTTACATCTACTGCTTAGTTTACACAAGGTAGAATTAAAGATACATATGTTTAAAAATGAAAAATTAAAGACCTTAAGTCCTGACACAGATATTTAAGTTGTCCCAACTTACATGTCTCCTAGAAACAAGTTAGGCCACACTTCATCCACATGGTTACAGGACTTTTTACCGCCGTATAAAACACATTCCAGCTCTCCCACCGATGGGATTTCACAAGAAGCACTGTCCCTCTCCTGCATACCTGTCGACAGTTGACAATCACTTAAGTTCTCACTGGCAGACATATATATTTTGAATGTTCTCCTGATCTCAGTGATAGATCTGTTGCTTTTCATTAGTCGATGCTTATTTTGGATGATCATATCTTGTCCAGCAAAGTGAGTGACACTAACAGATGCAGCTTTCGCTTCGGTAGCGCTTGAGTTTCGAAGGAGGGTGCGAGGCAATAGCTTTACAGTGAAAATATGGACACAAACAGAGGGTTAATGCATTTTATTTTAATATTAATGATTACATTAACAATATAAGAAAATGAATATGAATTAATTCGACTTTATAACCAATTTCATTTACATCCGAGTTCGTAAATTTAGCATCCAGTATTAAAATCTTCCTCGCCACAACATTTATAAAACCTATTTTATGAAAAAAGAGTCTTGCCGCAAATTAACGCCAGAGCGGGCCGGTGCGACGCAGCATCCGCCCGCTAGGTGTCAGTGTCCCGTTTCGCCGCGGCCGTGCGGCGCGCGCGCGTTACAGTGCGGCTGCGCGCTTCCTGTTTACACTGGTGCGCCGTCAGCTCACGTGTCCGCCTGTCGCTAGCCGGCCATGCTAGCGCCGCTAGCCTGCTAAGGCGGGGGGAGCGCTGCTTCGCGCCGGGAATCGCGGCAGCCTTCTCGGGCATGTGTGACACGTCTCCTATAAATATAAGTCGCTAGCTGCCCGCTGGCTCCCGATGTTATCGGGTAACCGGAACCTTCGGGTGAGTGTTTCGGAAAGGGCCGACTTTAACGCTGGGTTACGTCTCTGCGCGCCGCCTAGCTGGCCGAACGTCGGCAGGCAGCCCGGCTTGTTATTGTGCATTAGCGCCGTAGTGATGGGGCGGTCACGTAGAAGTGCGAGCCGGATTTTAGGAGGTGCAAACGGCGGTCGTTAAGCGGGGGCTTGCCCGGGGGGCTCGGATTGCGCCGGGCGGCTGCTTCCCATGCTGCGGGGTGTCAGTGCGGAGATTTCGGTGGGACAGTAACGCTGTACTCGGTCCCAGCCTGTAGCGGGACCGGCGGGGGGATAGTCGCTGTGTTTGCGGTGCATTTGCATTTAATCGGCAGGCAGTCAGAACGGCTTTCAGGTGATGTACATGATACACGAATAACGGTCTGGAAAGATACTGTCTGGTCGTGTAAGCATTTAATACTGCGCGCGTGTGTGTGTGTGTGTGTGTCTGTGTGTTTTAATATATGAACGTGCCTCAATTAGGTCTTGAATTTAAAGAGCGTTATTGGAATGAGGTTCACTGCTCTGTTCCTAAGGTAAGATTTCTCTTTTAGCTGTTATAAAGCGATTGCTTTATGGTGGTCTGATTGCATTATTACTGTGACAGATTATAGTAAGGCTTGGTTGTGTTCTGGAAGTAATAGTATTACTTAGTATTAATTACTATTTATTTCGGCTCCCGGAACGCATAAATAACTGTCACCTGGTATGAAAAGCTCTGAGCAACTTTTCAATAATATGCGTCTCATTTTCCTACTTCCAAAAACATGCATGGACGGGAAGCAACTCGATAATATAGATGACTTGGTAATGGATATGAAATAAGAATAAATGAAGAGGTTATACTGTGCATGTCTCCACAGTAATGAGTGTAAAGTATCTATTGCATAACCAGATCCGGTTATTAATGCCAGTCACCTGAAGTCACGGTCATGTGTTTCTTAGTAAGTGGTTATACCACCTGTGTTTAAATAGTTTAATAGTGTCTTTTTAATATACACAATACGAACACTTCTCACTCTTAACTGTAATATTTAATGCTAGATAAGTAGGTTATTAGGACGCAGTGAGGTAGATCTATCTACAAGCTTCTTTAGCATAGGGTTTGTATTATGAATATGAATAGTTTTCTTACACATTTTGCTTCAACAGTCACTGTTTGGTTCTTATACATCCCTTTTAGCATGAGAACGCAAATGTTACTGGAAAGTCGTATCTGGAGATTCCGGTCTAAGTGTTATGTGTTCCAGGCAAGAAAATAACCACATAATTGCTGAGTTTTTTGGGCTCGCTACTCTTAAAGTTCTTGGCACCAGGATGGTTGGTTCAAAGGGATTCATTTTCCACTTATCATTATGGTGTTGCAGCAACAGCGACGTCATCAGGCGGACTGCCCTGGGTGTGGACGCAGTCGCGCTCTGAGACATTCGGCTGTCGTGTCAGGTTGTGCGCTTGGACGGTGCAGACTAGGGGAGAGGTTGCAGTGTTTCGTTGCAATGTTAAAAAGTAAGTTAGCTTCTTCTGTTCCGTAAAAACAGGATTTGTTTGTTGGCTGGTGATGGGACCTGGTGCAATTCTAAGTGAAGATTATGTAGAAAAGTTCTTGGACACTGCCTTATTTAATGAAGCTAAGTTGTGATTCAGTTAATGAAAAAGAGGACAATGTGGAATGTGTTTGTTTGAGTGTTCCCTTCTTTAAGAATTTTGGGAGCATTTAACACCAAAAGAGAATTGTTGGTGGTACTTTAAGTCCAAGGAAATCCATGAATGTGTGTGTATTTTTTTGTGTACAGATAATTATCTGCCAAATAGACTGTTAAATAGGGTGTGTCAGAGCCCCCTTGGCATTGTCATCATTGCTGTGCTGTTAATCTCGTTTTCCCTGTGTAGTCCAAAGTATGATACACAGTTTGTTTTCCCTTGGAGCTCACAGGATCGTCTCGGAAGTGGTGGCGTTATTGCGCGACTGTTTCGTTGCGTGGCTTACAAAAATGCTGTCTCAGAACAGTCTTTTCCTTTATACAAAAAAAGCCTCTGATTTGGAAATGCACCGTGGAAGCTTGGCCTTGGCAAGTTTAACGTAGTTTGTATACGTGCCTGCTTGCCAGCGGGATGTTGCAAATACTGCATGTTTCTACTTTGAAAGCAAGTATGTTGTATTAACTGGATACTATTTAATGCACATTCTGTCTCTCAGAATGCTTGGGATTTCTCCAGCCTTTACTGTAATAACATAACTGCATCGAATTTCCATTGCAGCCCAGTCATTGGCTGAGTTTAAATTATAGTGTTTTATTGTTGCTGTGCTGTGTGTGTATTTCACAGAGCTGAAAGGACCCATCTCTTCAAAAGGGCTCACAAAGATCAGTTTATTTGACCCTCATGCATCGCCCAAGCACATGCGCATGCAAGGTAGCTGTCTGTCACACGCCAAGGTCCCGTAACAGTAAACCATAATGATACCACAGCTTGAGCTAAAATCAGGTCTGTTCTATTAGAGAGGTGATGGCTGTCCTCTCTGTCCCTGTATAAGTTCTGCTTGGGAAAATGGCACATGCGACTGGAACCAGGCATCCTCAGCACATTCTCAAAACAGATGCCACATTGTTCTGTGGGTGGACAAATGACTTGACCTCAGCTCAAGTCATTTTACATCATGTGAAGTGAATGATTGCATCTAAATTTTAAACAAAGAAAATCTAAGTCACTGATCAGGAACTCAGGAACTTATGAAATCCACTGTTGCTTCAGGACGAATTTTTACAATCCTATCGAAACAAGATGGAAGGCCAATTTGTCTGTTATTCTGTTAGTTTCTCTTGTTCTGATTGTAATGGATGGACAACAGGAGAGCTATAGGCAAGAACCCTCATTAATGAATGCAATTCACCCTGCAGTATTTGCATGTAAACTTGACTTTTGCGATCCTATTTCTATATACTTCTGGTTTTGACTTTCTAGCATTCAGGTCACATTGATTTGATTGATCCCAGTAGGCCATCTCATGTCAGTATTAGTGATTCCACATTAGTGGTAGTGCTTCATTTAAATGTTAAGTCGAATGTTCCTGAGGCACGGGGTGTTCTGAGAGATATTGACCCTGCTCAGTTCCATAGCTGAAAATAGATGCAATGCAACACATAACCTCACAATTCATTACCTGAATGTCCAGTGGACCTTTAATCCGGAGACCGGTTATCTCTCAGGTGGGCAGACATTTGGGATTTTCATCCCAGCACTAAGCTAAATAAACGTTTTAACTCTTTGGACAGGAAAGAACATTGTCTGGGTTTTTCTGGAATGAGTAGTTTGCTGGTTTGTCTGTGTGTACCTGCTAATGTCTCACCTGAAAGGTCACACAGCACCATGCTGATTAATTAGGATTGTTTAACAGAGTGCAAGAGCAGCTCATGGGAGTTTTACTTGCAGAGAAATGTTCTGAGGGCAGTACAGAAATGGAGATAACCAATCAGGTCATGTGTCCGATGACAGAACAACCAATCAGATGTCTTGGTCCTGCCCCCTCTAGTTGCTTCAGCCCGCTTCTCTACAGTCTGATTGGTTATCTCTTTGAACCAGTCCTTTTTTGTTTTGCCCTCAGGACATTTTTGTATTTATTTGTATCTGTATTTTACTTACACACATTTTGTGTAAGCAAAACTCCTAAGAGCGCTAGCACATGGTGAAAGTCTGTAGGCCCACCAACCATCCTAGCCCACCCTAGCTCTCTTGAGTTTGGACCCAGCAGGAGCTGCTAATATGTAAATGCATTATTATATATAAATCTGTCCTGATATATGTCCTTATTTTTCCTTTAGAGTCACAGAAAATGGCAGGCGGTCAGCCGAGTATACGGCACTGGACGACGAAGCACGTGGCCCGGTGGCTTCGGGACGAGGGCTTCTGTGACTATGTGGACCTGCTGTGTAACAGGCACCGGCTGGACGGTAGCAGCCTGCTGACCTTGACCGAGTACGACCTGCGGTCCCCCCCCCTGGAGCTGAAGGTGCTGGGGGACATCAAGCGGCTGATGCTGTCGCTACGCAAGCTACAGAAGCAGAATGAGGACGTCCTGGAGGAGCTGGGCTTCTCCTCCCCGCAGGCCGTGGACTGGCTGTGCAACGGCGACCCGGGGCGGGACTGCGACAGCGACGGGGGCCCGGGCGCGGCAGACTACCACCAGCACACCAATGGCAAGCACAAGCAGCACACCCGGCGCCTGGACCCCGAGTACTGGAAGACCGTCGTCAGCGTCGTCTACGTCTTCTTCGTGTTCGGCTTCACCTCCTTCGTCATGGTCATCGTGCACGAGCGGGTCCCTGACATGCGCACCTACCCCCCCCTTCCCGATATCTTTCTGGACAGGTCGGTATCCCCGCCGGAGTCTCCCCATGAGCTTCTCATCTTGCAGTCCTTGGTCGCTCAGAAAAATCTGGGCCACTTGCTTGAGGAGCACTTTACGACGTAGATGCTCCTACAGTGATTTTGTGGGGCACAAGAGAGCCCCCCCCCCGGCGCAGAGGCAGAGAGTAAAGTCGCAGACAGCCGCATAGGATACTCAACTTAATTAGTTCTCCGGTTATTTTAGATTGATGCTGGAGACCAGTTGAGTCTCAAAGCGTCAGTCAGGTGGCTACTCGCTGTTGGTCCACACATTGTGTTTGTGTTGATGGGCCAGTGGCCTTGCTGTGAGGCAGGAAAAAATATTACTCACCACAATATACCAAATATAATGACCAGATTTCTGGACCTGTGTATGATAAATGAAGCTTATTATTTTTTAAATCAACCTTGGTAGCTAAATAAATCTAGCGTTCATGTTGCACAAGCTATCCTGCATTAACATCATAAGCTATTACATCATAACGGAATGTTCTGGGTAAGAAGGAGCCCCCTGCTTTGATTATTTGTTGTACTTTGTACTTAACTATGTGGAGACAGAATTATCATTAATTATACTATGACTAAAATAAGGTATCTACATGTAATTGGGTCTTGCTCAGAGTTAATTGCTTTTTTTATTGAATCGGTAAATTAGATTGCTGTACATGCATACTTTATCGACACTAATGGCAGCAGTGAATTTAGTATAAATATGTAATTCATGTGTGATGTCGGTACCATTCTCCTTTCTGGCATTTATCACTTCTGACGGGCGCAGATAAGTAAAGGGGAGAGTCCAGAGGCCACGATTAGCCTCAGCAAACATAGTGGCCTGTGAGTGCGCCTGTTCAGCAAGTTTGCCGAGCAGCTGTTGTTATAATAAGGGGCAAAGTGACTGCCAGTGCTAATCTCCACAGCTCATGGCAAACTGTCCTCTCTGCTGATAGGGGAAAGTAGGTCATGTGACTTACGGGCGGGATGGCGGATCTATGCTGAATCAAGGGAGGAGGAACGCCAAGACGCAGTGCTAGTGAAATTATAGGGAAATGAGGCTATCGTTCTTTTCTTATTTTTTGCAAATTTTTTTGAGGTCACGAGTGGTACGGGGAACTTTTCTTTTCTGTTGCTTATGACGCACACGTTTCCGTTCCCCCTGCAGCGTGCCCAGGATCCCATGGGCGTTCGCCATGGCTGAGACGTGCGGCGTGATTCTGTGCAATGTCTGGCTGCTGGTGCTGCTGCTTCACAAACACAGGTAGCGTAGCTCACGCTAGCCTTCGTACCGGTGCGGCGGGCTTGTTTAGGAATGCAGTCATGTGACATAACAAAAAAAAAACACACACACACTGTGACGGGCGAGTTCTCAAAGCTGGGTTGTTTTCTTTTTTTCCCCAATTGCACACTTTCCTCAATACTGTTCTGGCACAAGATGATATGCCCAGGACGACCGGTGCATGCACGGCCACACCCGGTAATCAGTGTGCGAGCGGCCCGGCGTTGGAGTGCGGCGTGCGCGAGTGCCCGGAGCACGTGTCGGTAGTCGGCTAGCCCCTGTCGCTGTCTTTGGCCCAGGTCCATCCTACTGCGACGCATGTGCAGCCTTATGGGCACCGTCTTCATGCTGCGATGCATCACCATGTTCGTCACCTCCCTCTCCGTGCCGGGACAACACTTGCAGTGCTCGGGAAAGGTGGGTCAGGTGGAGAGAGGTACTCCGGGTTCCTGCACGGGCCGCCCTGGCCCTAAACGTGTGCTGTCTGATATCTCGCCCATATCTCGGTTGTTTTCAGTCATGTAGCAGTTGTCAAATTTTGGGGCACCACATGATTGGGAAGGGCTGACTGGATGATTTTCCCAATAAAATTTAAAAAGTGTTGCTTTTCTCTCTCCCACTGGTACCCCCTAACAATCCGTTAGCGAATCTTATCATTGGGGGATGCCCCCACCACCCCTGGACTTTGTCTGTGTTGCATAAACCTGAAACGGTACATCTGCTGTTGGATCATTGAGTTAGGAAAGAAAGGGGTTGCAAGGGATGACCAATGTTTTTTTTTTTTTTCTCTCCAGACAAAAAAAGTTTCAGAATCACTGGTCTAATTAAAAGGTGCCATGTTTCGAAGTTTGAGCCTGATTTAGGGGGTTTTGACTGACGCTGAAATGGGATCTTCGTTAAAACGGTCGACAATGCCTTAACGTTAACTTGGTGTGGGCTCCAAGTCCCGTCGTGTCTCTGCCCAGAGTCAGCATGCTAACGAATGCTTCCGTGACAGGTCTACAGCGACATGTGGTCCAAGCTAAGCAGGGCGCTGGCCATCTGGAGCGGCTTTGGGATGACGCTCACGGGCGTGCACACCTGCGGAGACTACATGTTTAGCGGCCACACAGTTGTGCTGACCATGCTCAACTTCTTCGTCACGGAGTGTGAGTGTCGACGAAGAGAACTCTCGGCCGGATGGGGCGTTTCATTTTGCATAACCTAGCTGTTGCCATGTCGACTGATGGCAGCTCGCGCATAAATGCCTGCAGTGGTTGTACCTGCTTGCTGGTTTGTTATGCAGATGTATGTTAAAGCTGCAAATAACGCAAATGCACTCCAGTGCAAAGACCAGAGTGTAATGAAAGTGTCTTTGCTGCTATCGGATGCCACTCAGCAGAACTACAGACAGATAAAGTTCATTCTTGAAATCCATCATGCTGTCAGTCATCTTCCATTTTGTATAGAAATCCATGTAACTGGTTTAACATGAGCCACAAATTTGAAGTTACACAACACTGTAAATGCATCTATGCAAGAAAGCAGGAAGTTTGCCTAATCTGACATTCCATATGACTACATTTCCAAACCCCTCTTTTTTCTGTAGACACCCCAAGGACCTGGAACTTCATACATACCTTATCCTGGGTTTTGAACTTGTTTGGGATTTTCTTTATACTGGCTGCCCATGAACACTACTCTATTGACGTGTTCATAGCGTTCTACATAACGACAAGACTGTTCCTGTACTACCACACTCTGGCTAACACGCGGGCCTACCAGCAGAGCCGCAGGGCACGGATCTGGTTCCCCATGTTCTCCTTCTTCGAGTGCAATGTCAACGGCCCTGTTCCCAACGAGTACTGCTGGCCTTTCTCCAGGCCCACCATCCTCCGGAGGATGATTGGCTAGCATGCTCCGGCACTGTGGCACGCTTCCTGTGCCACTTGGCAGACATCCTGGTGGCGGCATCATGGGAATTGCAGGATTTTGAGCGTCATCGTTTTTCTTCTTCGACCCTGGGGTTAACACAGCTGGTGCAGGTGTCAGGGAGTTCAAATTTACTCCAAAGCAGATGGAGGTCGGCTGAAATTTTGTAAAAGTTTTTTGGAACCCTGGGAAAAAAGGAGAAAAAAGTTTCAAAACAACGAAATATTTGTTGACGTGTATATTTACTAGGGTTTCTAATGCCATTAAGTCTTATGAAATTAAATACTAGCCTTTGAACTGTGAAAATACTGATGCACCAGTAAATAAAGAGCTAAATGGCTAGGGGTCAAGAATATTAGATGCCACTGCATTTTCTCACCGATTTTCTTTACGATGAATACTACTGGTCATACAATATTAATAACCGTGCGGCTCTGCCAATGAAGATCACGTCCCTGGGGGAAGGCCGCTGTTTGGCTCCAGCTGAACACAAGCAGGCGAGGAAGATGACGTGTGCGAGAATTTTTGGGGCTTGACTTGGAAGCTTCGAGGTGGTACTGCCTACGGGGTAAACGAGAGAATGCTACACGGAGGAGGAAAAAAAAACAGCCCATGCCTGCGTTTTCTAATGTTTTCTTGACTTTAGCCGGTATGGTACAAGATATAGAACCGGCACGCCAGGTGGCTCTGTCTCATAAATATGCCAAAATGGAATGTGATGTGAAACACAATGCTAAGATCTGGCAATGTTTGGCTTATCCATATTGCATGGGGTTAAAGCAGTGTTTCCCAACCTAGTCCTCGAGGAACCCCCTGTCCACATTTTTGCTCCCTGTCAGACAGTTCACATTTTTGCTTCATCACAGCAACAACGTGGACTGACTGGGGCTCCCCGCGGACTGGATTGGGAAAGACTGCATTAACGGCCAAGGGGTCATCGTGCTACCCGACTCATTCTAGCCGGAAAACAGCTGCCTTCCTTCACATGTTGTAGTATTGGCAGGAGAATGCTGACTGAAATCTTCCATTATTTGTGGTGCATTGTTTTTACAGGTCACTGTAGTGGGGATATTTTTGTCTTATTGTATAATTGTTCTGCGATTTATTTTTTTTTCCTTGGGCAGAAGTATTTCTGAAAATGAATGCGCAGTTTATTACGGCTTTAATTCAAATGTAGCCAATCTAGTCAAAACATAATAATCTTAAGATATGAATTGCCAATAAACTTTTAGTATTACGCACGCATTTTCTTTAAACAAGATATTTTTCTGTTGAATAATGTGGAATAATGTGTTCCTGTGTTTATGTTTACAGTTAGCCTAGCTATTCAAATGCCTATTCCTTAGGATAATCTGTTAAAACAATATATACAGATGGATAAGTTGCCATAAATTCCCTGATTTCTTGAACGTAGAAAATTTCCCATCCTGTTCTACATCACTTTGTTTTTAGTGAGTGGTTATATTGGAAGCCACATACTGGAACGGGAGTTTGGAGTTTACAGAAATGCGCAGTCTGTGTTTAGGTGTGCATTCGTTTACTTGGAACAATTATTTAAGATTATTTTGTCTTTGTCAGGAAAATTGTATTCATGAAAAATGCAAAGAAGCAAAAAAACAACAAAAAAAACGAATAATAATCAAAAAGGTGGTGGGGTTCTGTTTAATCCTGCTTCAACTCATCCATTTTTTCTCTCTCGTTTCTTGTCCTTTGCACATCATTTAAAACGATTCCAGAGAATTGAAACAACGGGAAACCCCCAGTGGTACTATTTGAGATGTATGTCATATAACCTTGGTGTTTTTTTTGAGGCACATTATTCTCCTTGATAATTATGTTTAATATTACTGACGTTTTTTTTATATATATATATATATAAATGATTGATTGCCACAATGCTGCAAGAAAGTCGAAAAGTAGACGGATTTGTGTGAAATGAAACTTTAGAGCACAGTCCATAATTATGATGCCTCAGTTTGCCGCTGGACTGTTTCAGAGTGCTGAACATTGGCTTTTTCCATATAGACTAACGCACATAAACCTCGACATCTACCTGTTTCATTTTTGCACTGCAGTCTCACTGTCGATTGCTCTTAAAGTCCAGCGCACTGCTAACAGGGCCTGCTGCTACTGAAGCTGTAACATAAATATTATCAGAAAATATTCCAAACAGAAGCCTGAAAATGTTCAGCTCTGAAAGAGTTTCAGAATCATTTATCATCTTTATATGTAGCATATAATAGCTTTTTGTGTTTTGGGGGCTCTGCTATCCTTACTAAGTGTCATAATTAGTGTGACTGATCATCAAACTGTCCTTTTTGTAATTATGGAAATACTGAGTTTATTGTACATGTTTTGTGAATAACAAGTGTCTTTTCCTTTATTAAATGTTTATTTCAATATGTACCCAGCTTGGATTTCTAAAGACTTGCCCAAGGAGCCGTACTGATATTTCATTTGCAAAGCAATCAGGACATGATTTTGTGCAGGTTTATAAACATAATTATTGTTAGCTTACATATACACATACTGTGTGAATGAGAAGAGGGTGTAGATTTTACCTGGATTTACAGTCTTTAAAGCATTAACTTAAATTATGTCATGTTGTTTTGACCAAAAATGTCTCAGATCTCATAATTAACAACCTAAACAAACCCAACAAAAGAAAAGTTTGTTCATATATTGAAGACCTTGATCCACTGACAATTAACCACATTTGCTGGAATAATGTGTAATTTTTAGATGATGAAATATGAAATGGCCACCCTTACTAGCAGTAACTTGCACAAACATTTCCTGTTCCTTGACCAATCCTGCACACAACTTTGACGGATATTTATTGTCATTGTGCTAGTGTGACAACACTATTCTAACAAAATTGGGTAGAATCTTCCATTAATGCACTATTGTAAAGAAATGTAACAAAGTACAATAATACAAATACTATAAGTACACAATATAAACTAGTTGCTCTGGTGTTGAAGCAAAGTATTAGTCTGGCAACTGCACTTGTTTTTAGATATAGCAAGATTTTCACTGAACATGAGTTACACTACAACACAATGCAAAGTGAAAGAATGTAAACGACCATCCATCCATCCCTCCATTTTCTGAAACTGCTTGTCCTATGCAGGGTCGCGGGGGGTCTGGAGCTTATCTCAGATGCTATGGGCACATGCTCATGTAAACAACCAAGAACTGGGAAATAAGTACTACTGGGTAACAAAGTAGTTACTGAGGACAAAGTACTGGATAGAGTGACCTTCAAAACACAATAAACAGCTGGTCAAGACAAAGTGTATGACAAAGTATTGGAAAGGCAGGGGACTGAGAGTAGATGCTGTACTTAACATTCAGTTGATGATCAAGAGAAGAACCGTGACAGAGTCAGTAACGTATCTCTTTGCCCTGAAGGGCTGAGCGATGTTTGTCCAGGGTGGAGAGCCTTGCAGAACACTGCATTGTCATGCACATTAGTGTAACACAGCAGAAGTTGTTTAGACTTCCAGCTGCCTAGAAGGAATGTTGCCGAGTTCCTGTCTTAGATGTATTTCTATGTATCTTCATTCTCTGCTGAAATACTTGAGCCAAAAAGAAGTGTTTGCATGAATTAATCTATTTCACAACATTCCAGTGAGGCTTACATAATGACTGGTTTTCTGGTGACTTTTTAAATTGTTGTCATGTTATTAAGCTCCAGTTGATGGATAAATACCTTGACATTCTTCTGTAAAACTTTCTGATGCAGTTCAGGAGTCGTTATTTTTGTCAGTGATGATTCCCAGCTCTCGTTTATGCCAAAAGAAAATCCATAAAACATTTCTTATTTTAGTGTTTAGTCAACATGAGATGGACATGAACATCCTTTTTAACGGCAGTAGTTTCCTACTAATGTCATTCAACACATACCGCTCTTGTGCAGTGTTCCCCCGTGGTGTACTTACAAATGCTGTCAATATTGCTGAAGATGCTGTCTTGGAGTTGTACGGCACCTTATAAATATTTTATGCATAGCTTACTGTCTTGAGTTCACATTGATGGGAACCTATGATTTAAGTTACCCCCACTTAACAGAGCTTAATACTTTTTATTATATAAAACAAACACTTAATATCAATAGATCGGTGTGTTATTTAACATTAAGTATGTGATTTTGCTTTTTAGTGAAACTTTCAATTTCTATTTTTTTATATTATAAAAGGAGGACTGCATGGAAGTAAATGCGCAGTTGTAAGCGCTTAACACGAGGCGCACCCTCATCACACCACTGAGCCAGCCACCACTCCCCATTTGTTCATCCTTATTTACGTAAATGCTGCTGTAACACATGCGAAAGACCTACTGGTTGTACTCGCCAGCAGTCCCAGGCAAAAGTTTTCTGAAAGGCGCCCCGATGTTTGCCTTTAATGGGCGCTTCATTTGGCGAGCAGTCGTATCGATTTAATCACCAATAATAAATATTAAGCAATAAGTGCGCCTTGCTTTAGTAGCAAAAAGGGATGTTTAGCTGATCATGTATGAAGCAGTTAGTGTGATTTCAGTCAGGCGCTCGGCGGACAGCCTTACCGCGGGGTCCTGGCGGCGAGGCCCTGAGGGTTTCTGTAGTACCGCCGCGTCTCCTTCACTTCGCCCTCCAGCCGGAGCGACTCGCCCTCGTCACCCGAAGCAGCGAAAGTCCGCGCCGCGTCGCCCTGTACCCGTAAGTGTCACTTGGTAGCCCTTGTTCCGAGGGGCGGACTTCGGGCTTGTTCGGCCTTCGCGCCGAGTTCCGCGTGAGTTTGCGGGAGGCCGCGCGTATCCACCGGCATGCCCCGGCGGCGCCAGTCCGCCCCGGACGCGGCCGTCCGCGCTTCGCCTCTGCCATTTCAGCTCGGCGTCACCTTACGTCGCCGTCTTCCTTATTTAACTTATTTATTACCTATTATGGAAACTTAAAACAAAAAAATAAATAAATAAAAGTGAGCCGTAAGTTTGGCGCAGTTGCCGTCCTCGCGTTTCGCACGTACCCGGCGAGTGGGAGCCCCCCATTTACATTAAGTAACTTTATTTCACATTGAAGTGTCCGTATATAATTGGTTTATGAGGGGGGGAGCCCCCCATTTACATTAAGTAACTTTATTTCACATCAAAGTGTCCGTATATAATAGGTATATGA